>PVHP010016397.1:0-35968 GCA_004024765.1 Zapus hudsonius | reverse complement strand
TCTCCATGGCACCAGCCTCCCTGGAGGACTGAGTGAATGCTCGGGAAGCCCATGGCCAGTGAAGGGAGCGGTGTGGTCTCACCGGGTTCTCTGTCTGGTTGATCCCGACCATGAAGATGAGCTGAGAGAAGAAGAGGGCCCCGGTGAGGTTCTTGTGGATGCTGTGAAGGTTGGAGCGCAGGGTCCGAACCAGGGAAAGCAGCACGAAGGCCAGCAGCAGGGCCACCAGGGACAGGGCCAGGGCCGCGTAGGTGATGATCTTCAGAGGCAGGACCTCCCCGTGCTGCGGGCAGGCAGGCGAGAGAGACAGAGGTAAGGGTCTGCAGAGCTCCCACCAAGTGTCTGCACGACAGGAACAAAGTGTGATTATCAGATGATCGGAGACTCGATGTGGTTCTCGGGGAGGAAGCCGAGAGGCTAGTGTGGGATGGGGAGAGACTTCTGGAGTGGATGGTGGCGACCGCTGTGTGACGCTGGGATTTACTAATAAAGCCACAGATTGCACGTGTGTGGAAAGTTTCATGCAATATGCATTTTGCCACATTAAACAAGCATCGATGAGGTTGGGGCGATGGCTGGGATTAAGGCACGTGCTTGCAGAGCCTGACACCCTGGTTTCAATTTCCCGCCACAAAGTGGTACATGCATCTGCCGTGCCACTCTCTCTGTCTTTGTCTATCTCTCTCTCTCTTTCAAATAAATAAAATAAATAATGAAAGATATTTTTTAAATGGCACATCTGTCTGGCATTTATTTGCCGCAGCAAGAAGCCCTTACTCATGCGCGTGCGAACACACACACACACACACACACACACACACACACACACGCAAATAAAAACTACGTTTAAAAGGTAAACGGGGCTGGGGATGGCTCACTAGCTTAGTGGACACAGTGCTTGCCGTGCAAGCGTGAGGACTTGAGTTTGGACCCCCTGTGCCCATGTACCGCTGGGTGGGTGCGGCAGCTCACCTGTAACCAGCCTCGGAGGTGGGGACTGGGTCCCTTGGGCAAGCTGGCTAGCCAACTCGGGGAGTTCTGGGTGCGAGTGGAAGTGGCAGATCTTCCTTCAGTGAATAAAGATTGAGGAAGACACCCAACGTCTACTTCTGGCCTCTACATGCACACGCACACATGCATATATGCGCCTATACACACGTGTCCACACGCACGTGCATGCCCACACACACACACACTCTTGAAGACACAAGTCCTGTTGTCAGGAGCACAGAGCCTGCAGAGAGATCTCCACGAGGACTCAGCTGATGCCAAGGACAGGTGGGTCCTCACTGCAAAGCCCTCCACGCAGCTGAAATCATGAATCCATTCTTTTGGCTAAAACATGACTTCTTTACACAGAGAATGGATCAACTCGAACAACACAGGGCGAGTGACTAACACAACAGAGCGTTCAGTACATGGCAGGACTGTTCGTGTACCTGCCCCATGCTCCTTAGACGGGGGGGGGGGGGGCTCGGAAGGAAGGGGGGAGATGCCCCAGCATCTCCTTCACCTACACAGCTGTCTTCAGCTCCTCCTGCCCGCTGAGCCTCTCCCTCCCCGGCGTGCCTGCAGCCTCCTGCGACTAAGAGGAGGCACCAAACCCAGGCTGCTGCTCAATCTCAATGGGTCACACTAGAATGTCTTGTTTCGAAGTTTCTAGATTCCTTACCATTATTCCTTTTAAAAATAGGACTTGCCACCTCCCCGAAACCCCTTTAAACAGGGTTTTCCAATAGACATCCTCACCCTAGAACACAGCTTTTTAATTTTTATTCTTTTGTTTTTTCGAGGTAGGGTCTCGCTCTAGCCCAGGCTGACCTGGAACTCACTATATAGTCTCAGGCTGACCTCAAACTCACAGCCATCCTCCTACCTCTGCCTCCCGAGTGCTGGGACTAAAGGCATGTGCCACCACAGTCGGCTAGAACACAGCTCTTAATGGTGCATTCAGTTTGTTCAACATGCTCAGGAGCAAGATGGGGTCTGAGGAGGCTGCCACGGGGACAAATCCCCAGGCAGGCTGGTTAGTCACGATGGCCGTGGAGTGCCCACCTCTCGCCTGGAGATGTCCATGAGCACCGCGCAGCTGGCCATTTGGCTGCACTGGCACGCAACGTGGGTCCGGTTCCTGGACAGGAGCTCACAGCCCTTGGCCGACCACCCTCCGGTACCCCCGATGCTGCAGACAAGAGGGAGAAGGGGGCTAAGGGATTCCACCTTCCTCACCACACTGAGGGTGAGGGCAGGTGTCACCAGCTCTGAGGACAGCCACCCGGCACCCTGAGAACATGCTCCTGGCTTCACGAGCACCTCTTTCTCAAATTCAAGTTTTATTTTTAAACAGCAAAAAACCCAAAGACAGTACATCCTGCCATGGCCCTGTGGCCAGAGGCAGCAGCCAACGTGAGGATGGCGGTTCTGCTCCCGCCCTTGGAGCCTCTCCCTTTGTGGCCCTCTTTTATGTTTGCATTGCACAATGGTGTACAGGAGCTGCCTGGAAGCCAGGGTCCAATTAATGGTCCTGTTTCACTGATGGGAAGCCCCAAATAATAAGCTCTTATGAGGGCCCCACCCTCCCCGGCTCTGGGAAAGTCATGTAACCCTTCTGATCCTCACTTTACTCATCTGTAAAATGGGGTGTGAGGGCCGACGAGCTTGCCAGGAGTATTCAGATCTGGGGATAATGGCAGAGACAAAGCAGGGGCAGATCACTAGAGCCACAGCTAATTGCCAGGATTCAGACAAACCATGAGGGACAGACAGCCGTGCCGAGCAGACGCAGGGCCCACACGCTCGACGCCAACGCCTCCCTCAGGGTGGAAGGGGCCCTTTACTCTCCCTTTTGTGAGCCAAGAGTCTATTATGCCCCAGACATGGTGCCACTTGCTTATTAACTAGAACTTGGAAAGCACAGAAGCCCGGCGGGGAGGGGTGCCCGCTCTTGCCGCTTAGCCAGCACAGCCCCCAGGTGGTGGGCATGCTTTTAATCCACAGGGACCCTGGTGTGAGGAGGTCCCTGAGGTAGGAGCTCCCAGATGCACAACATTTGGGCCCCGCTCCAGGTGTGGGGAGGGGGCTTGAATTCTGATCCCCTGAATCCCAGCAGTGTCCCCCACCACCTGTCCCAGGCTCTCCTTGGTGCTAGAGACTGAGGACCAAGCCTGGTCACAAGGACTGTTCTGGAAGTCCACTGTTTCCATCTCCATAATGAGAGGGAAAGGGAGAAGAAAGCAGCGAGGGGGGAAACATCCTGAAAAGCCAGGGCAGAACCTCCTCAAGCCCTGTGGCCAAGGGACAAATGCCACCACCACCACCACCCACCCCCGCCCAGGCCTTGGCCGCAGGAGGTGATCAGCCTCTGAATCTAGCCTCACACACACAGGGCAAAATCGTGGGAGCCATACCATGCCTCTGGCTGTTCTCAGTAACACCTTTGACAACTTCTAAAACCAGCCAAACAAACCTTGTTTGTGACCCTAAGGACCAGCTCCTCTGTGGGCCAGCTCTGCCTCCTGCCTTCTGAGTGTGTGTGTGTGTGTGTCTGTCTGGAACTGGCCCTATCTTATCTGGCAGAAAAATGGGTGCTCATGTTGACGGCAATGAAGGGGGTCCTGCAAGTCAGCAGCCCATCTCTGTTACAGCCTTCAAGATGGCTGTGTGTGATCGTCTCTCTGTGTGCATATCTGTTTATGTACATCCATGTCCCATGTGTGTCTCCATGTATCAGTGTGCACGCCTAGGTGTCTGTGCATACGGTTGCGTGTCTACATATCTCCAGGTATGTCTCTATGTATGTGTGCAATACCAGACTTACTGCATGTCTGTGTGTCTATACGTCTCCATGTCTGATTCTTCCATGTGCACATGGCTGTACACATGTGTCTGTATATGTGCGTGCACCAGAGCCCATCACAGGAGGGGAGAAGGCTCCGACCCTGCAAGGGGCTGGAAGAGCAGCAGCAGACCCGAAAGCATGACCCTCACTCTGCCAAGCGAGCCTTCAGGACTGCAGGCCCTCAGACCCAGCAAGGCGACACATGAAAGCGGGGCCTATGACAGAGGAGCGCCCAGCACCTTGTGTCACACTTACTCCAGCGAGTGGTTCCAGAGCACGCAGACAGGCTTGCTGCGTTCCTCCGTCTCCAGCAAGGCAAACTCCACCAGGATGGGCCTCTCCAGGGGGCTTGGGAGCGGAGCCCCCTCGCTGTACACCATGGCACTCACCACTGGGGTGTTAATGACAGGCCGGTTAGGCAGCCTGTGGCAGAGAAGCAAGGTCATACTTGGGGACAAACTTGATTAAGTCACATTCCTTTAAAACCCGAGTCTAGACACCGCAAGGTCACAGGTCAGCTGAGCAACTGAGGCACAGGCTGGGAAGAGAGACCTAAGCCCCACTCTCAGGAGGACCTGGGTTGCAGTGCTGACGGGCTCAGACGGCAGGGAGACCTGTCACCTCAGAGAAAGGGGACTCCAGAAACTTAAAGAGAAGGCACATATGTTAACAAGGACGATATGGGCCATGCATGCGTTAGCTGACACTGGGAACAACAAGCCACCAGAGAGAACCAGTGAGGTGACCGCAGTTTGAGGGAAGGGCCATCCATCACCAAAGGTGATGCAAAATGAGGCCAGGGAACTAAGGAAGCACTTGGATTTGCTATGGCCCAGGGTGTGTCCTCTATCCAGGACACAAGGCTCCTTGGGGCAGCACACATTGTGTCCCCAAACTAGCCCAACAGTGGTGGACAGAGGCACCCATAGGAATCACCCATGACGGCCTGTTGTTGGGATGGGGGAGGCATGACAGTCCCCCAGAGACACAAGATGGGGCACTGTGCGCACAGAGGTGCCTGGCCTCTCCCAGGGTGCATCACACCCCGGGACATGGCACCTGCCCACATACCCAGAACTCCCCAGTGTCCCTGCTCTGGGGCCTCACCGGAGGCTGCGGCGGTCAGGGTCGTAGTGCTCAGGAAGCAGCTGGCCCAGGGTCCGGTAAACGATGACCAAGGCGACGGCAAACTGACCGGGCTCCTCGGGGTGTCTTCTCCGCCTCCTAGCTGAAGCCTCCCTCTTGGCCTGCGGCTCCAAGCGCACGGTCTGCGGGGTGGTGGTCCTCCAGCCGACCGGCCTCATCGCGGGGCCTTCTGCAAGGTGACACGGGCAGTGAGACTTCAGGCCAGGTGCCCATGTCCCACCAGACTGCTTCCACCGAGAGCGGGCGATTCTTCAAGTCAGCAGATGTCCGAAAGAAAATCACGGGAATCTCCTCGAAACGCCCACCACAGAAGTGCCCTACGGTCTAGAAATTCCACCTTTGGGGACATACTGAAACCACGGGGTCTGAAGGGAAGTTTGTACGCTCACGTTGAAGTTCCCAGACAGAACCGGGTGGTGGTCACTGGGGTGGAGGAGTCAGTGCTTAGGGTGTTAGTTTTAGATTTGGGGCGAGTGTAAGATCACTGTGAAGGCCACCAGTGCCACAGCCAAAGACACCTAACGTGGCCAAGACGTGAGCTCACAGTATCTTTATTCAAGAGTAATGGGCGCCACACGGGTGGCTAGTGTCCATAAGACCCATCACTCCTTGGTACCAAGGCCATGCTAGGGTGATACAGGGAGATGTGGGGGTCTTCTGTCTGCTGTGCCCTGTGTTTTTTCCTTCATGCCCAAAGTGGGCACGTTTCCAACCAACTGTGCAGGAGAGAGACCACGTGTAGACCACACACACGTCTACGCATTTTGGGGTGGCCTAAAATGTCTTGCCACTGCTTGAAGCAGCCATGGATGAGGAGACCCAGATGGAGGCCTGATTGTCCCAACTCCTGAGCTAGGTCGGAGAGGAGACAAGAGTCTGGGTCAGGATGCCTGCTGGTGAGTGTGGCAGGTAGGCTCCACACTGGAAACCATGCCGGGGGGTGAGAGCAGCTGGGGAGAAAAGCAGGGACCGAGCTCCTCCCACAGGGAGGCTCCAGGGTAAACTGGGTTCCTGCATCCCTGCAGGCCCAAGATATACCCTCATATATATGCACACAGGGAATGTACATGTGTGCACATGCAGAATGCACTCTTGTTTTTATGCACACAGAATTTACGCTGTGTGCATAATACACATGTGGACGCATGTACACACAGACTATAGACACATATAGACAGGCACACATAGTCATAGGTAAAGCTGTTAAAATCTCTCTCTCTCTCCCTCACACACACACACACACACACACACACACACACACACACACATCATTTCTACGGCCAGCCACGTAAAAATGTGTACAAAGCGTGCACTGTGGAAAGTTTAGAAGATGGGGTCAGTACCCAGCCTGGCCCTACATCAGCAAGACCCTCTGACAGTGGGATTAAGAACACCCCCCCCATGATTTGCTCAGTGTCACCCCCATCCCTAAAGGTTGGGGACATCCCAGGCAGCAAGGGGCTTCTAGGCTGCTTTACCTTTTCTCTCGGGTGGCTTGAAGGTGTCAGCTGGGAAAGACACGGAGGACTCCAATTCCCTTGGGAGCTCTTCCTGAATGTCCTCAAACCGAGGTACCCTGGCGCCCGTGAAGTTAAGCTTGTTGAAGATGTCTACTGCAAGAACTGGGGGACAGTTTCTTTAAGCATCCTGACTGCCAGAGGTTTTCAAGATGGACACATCTAGCATTTCAACAGGGACCATTGTGGGTAGAACAGAGCCTACTTCTATCTTTCAAGTCCTTTACACCTACTGCAAGACACGCGGCGGAACACCCAAGGATGGCAGGAGACCATGCGGTGGCCCCCCAATTGCTTATAGTGGCACCCAGCACGGCCTTGCACAGCTCTGAAGGGAAGGCCAGCAGTGAGGGCATGACCCGGAGCAGGCACAGCCCTGGCCCCACCCATGGTCGCATCACCTCCCTGACAGGCTGTCACAGAGACAGCAGAACAGAAGCAGCGTCTCCTCAGCTTATGGAAACACCCATGGACCCCTTGTTAATGGGCTGGCGCTGGCCACCACAACCGCGAGGGGCCTGGTGGCGAAGAGGCAGTCATCCCAGGGCCTTCCTGCTAGGACGGTGCCCTCAAGTCGCTGCAGGAGTGAAGGGAGACACCTGCATCGCGGGGACTCTGATGGCCACTGTGGTCCCACACATAGTTGAAGGGGGTCTGCAGAGGCTTGGGGACTTTGGGTCAACTTTGTCTAGACAGGTTGGGACTGGTTTTCCTATCCTGGGGTGTTTCTCTGCCTAAAGAACCCCAAAGCCAAAGCAGCATGTGGTGTTGGGGTGACATGAGCCGTGAGGAGCCAGCTGGCTGAGTGCTCGGGGACTGTCCCAGGGTGGACCCTGAGCTCCCACTGCTGCCCAGGCACCCGTCTAGGGTGAGAAAGCCTGTAACCACCCTCCCCTCCCCTTCTGTGGTCAGCATGAGGGACTCTGCCACCTTGGGGTGGAAAAGTCCCCAGCACCCAGTTCTAGAGGAGCCTCCACACCAGGGGGTCTGAAAGGCCTGCAGACCCCACGACCACAGAGGCGCACCTCCCCAGGAGAACGAGCACTTGGAATGATGGCTCGTCCCAAAGGCCCCAAGACAACAGGTGAGCTGTCCCATTTTAGAGGTAAGAAGATAGAGGCCAATCCCCACCCATGTCACCCGCCAGAGTCAGCTCCTGGCCCACATGCCCGAGGGTCCTGGGGTCCTACCCTCGGGCATCTTCTCCCACACAGCTAGCAGCCCTTACTCATGTTGGCAGTGACGATCACGAAGGGCCGCAGGTAGGTCCGCCTCACGTTGCGCGCCATGTTGCTGAAGTAGGCCTCGAAGCGCCTCAGCAGCTGCGCCGCCCCGCCCTCGCTCCGCTGGATCTGCTCCCACGCGGCTCGGGTCCCCGGGGCCAGGAGGGCACTGCCCGTGTGGACAACATCCTGGCCAGACAGACAGACAGATGGTGCTCAGCCTCCCAGATGCCTGGTTCTTCTAGAGAACCACGAGCTAGCCAGGGGCACGAAGAAGTGTCGGGTGCAAAGGGAAGTTAATCTCAAAGGTCAAAAGCTCTCTGCCAGAAGGGTGCCCCACGCTGTCTCTCATGGACCCACCCCCAGACCCGAAGTGGGGAGACAGACAGGCAGGGTTTCCCAGTCTCATCAGACCAGACCCTGGGCCCCACAAGTAGACCAGGGGACGGGAAGTGCCAAGTGCTCAGCTAACCACGAGGCCACCCACGACCATGCTGTCGGTGACTGGGGTGACACTCAGCATCCACCCACACCGGGGTTTGGCATGGTGTGGGGCACGGAGCTGTGCCTCAGGGAGGGGGTACACCAGGACAGGAACCAGGAGGGGAACCTCTGCAAAGAATCCGGAACAGAGAGCAAACCCCCAGGCCCAACTCTTGGGCCAGGTTCAAATTAAAGTGGGGGGCCTTGGCTAGACCCCAAATGCTCAGCGTGGACTGGGTGAGGACCTGAGAGGCTTAGGATGAGAGCTGCACAGGGGCCATGAGGCAGCTATGTGACCTTGGAGCAGTTTTCAAGTGTGAGGACCCAGGCGTGTCTCACATACATCTGGACAGATGCTGCTTTGGGTCAGGGTTATTTAGACAAGCAGGAGCGGGAAGGCCTTTGCAGAAGGCCCTGGAGCTCACCACTTCTGAGCTGTGCCCTTAGCTCTTTGTGCCTCAGTTTCCTTATCCATCAAGTGGGTAAATAACCATACCACAGTGTAGGTGACGGAGGACACACACGTGGTTAAAACACATATACCCATTAGTCCCTCACTGTTGACATCGCTATTGTCCTCAAGATCATGGCTTGCCCTGGTCATCCTGCCTCTCATCTGAAGAGCAAACATCACGGCTTGTGTCAGCGGAGCCCAGCGCCTCACGAGGCTGCCCAGTGTGCCCTCCTACCTCATGGAAGTCGGCATCACGAGTGGCTGCCAGGTCGAAGCCCTGCTGGTGGCTCTCGTGCTGCAGGACCCGGGCCAACAGCTGGTAGGCGGTGCGCACATCGTTGCCGAAGAGCCCCGCGCCCTGCCGTGTGGCGTTCCGCAGCGCCTTCGCCAGCCGCAGGGACCTGTCGCCGTCCATCTGTGTCTCGTTCCGGCTCAGCCTCTCGTTCTGAATGGGGGAGGGAATGGCCATTGTTTTTTTTAAATATCTTTATTATCCATAGTTAGATGCATTGTATGAGCAAATCTGATGATGGTTTTGCAAAGAGTTTAGTGGCTTGGTCCTTCTTGTCTCTACTTTCTGGTGACAGTCCAGATATGACCTGGGGGCTGAGCCAAAGTGCGTGGAAAAGACACCATGCAATCGAAGTGAGCAGTAAGACCTGAGTTTGGTGAGTGTGCCAAACCAGAGACCAGAACCAGGTCCTAGGGGACAGGAAACACACTTGTGTCCAGCTCAGAGACAAGCCTGACCGGCCCGAGTCAGTGAGGCAGGCCGGCCCTCCCCCACCAGCCTCTGGTCCACAGTGCTGCTCCCCCCCCCACCCCAGCAGACTCTGCCCATGGTCCCTCTTGATTCAAATACCATCTCTCATGGCGCATTGGGGGAACACCTCTGTGAAGCTGCAACCTACCATGGTCTTGAGGTCCATGAAGGAGCTGGTGGTGCAGTTGAAGAGTTCTGGAGGCAGCCAGCCCTTCTCCCCACTGCAGTGCCGGATGGCGTTCCCTAGGGAATGAGAACGGGTGTGGGGAGCGTGGACCAATTCCTGGGACTGACCGTCCCAAATATTCTGAGTTGGTCCTAGCTGGGCCAGGTAGCCAAACAGCTTTGTGGCCAGCACACACTCCCTTCTACGCCAGTGGCCACCTCCAAGCTGCTAGGACATTTAAAGCCAGGCTCTATGGGTGTCCAACAGTACCAGCCAACATCTGGGTCAGTCTCTGGGAAGAGAATTCCTTGTCACCCCTACCAGCATGGGCACCATTCCCGCCCCCATTTTAGAGACTTGTCTGAGATTCCAGGCAGGGAGCAGCAGAGCTCAGAAGTGTACAGGCCAGGAGAGGCTCCCGCTACCCCAGGCCATGTCATCTGCTAGGCCTCTTGTACGTGTAGTCGCTTTATTATTCAGGCAAGCGATCTGATTCCTCCCAACACTTTTCCTAAAGACTTAAAAAAAATATGAACCAAAAGCTTTGCTACCCAGGCCACTTTCCAGGAAGAAAGCCTACATCAGTCCAATTTCCTAGAATGCCCCGGCCTTGGGACTTACCCACGGATCCCTTGGGACACGGTACTGCCGCTGGCTGCCCAAACTTGGTCTGTGGCCACCAGATGCCAGCCTCAAATGCTCTGGGACACCCATTGTAGATTACTGGGGACAGAGGAAAGAGACTGCTCAGCTGTGTCCTCAAATGCACAAGCTACACGTTTCACTTGCAGACGGAGCCCCTTATATCCTCCAGTCCCCACTGACGCCAGAATAGGCTCTGGCCAAGAGAACTCAACACATGAGGCTGCTAGGACTTCCCAAGCCCCAGGCATGGGCACACACACACACACACCACACACACACACACACACACAATCAGTCTGTCCTGCAGTGTGACCAGAGAGGGGTCAAGGGACCACAAACACCTTCACAGCCCAGCGAGGTGACCTCAGCGAAGGGGTTGTCACAGCGGTTGCACTGGCGGCCGATGACACCAGGTTTGCAGGAACACTGCCCGGTGTCCATGTCACAGGCACGGTTATGAGAGCCATAGGGGAAGCAGTCACAGGGCAGGCAGGCATCCTGGGCTGGGGGCTTGTAGTGATTCTCCTGAAAAAGCCAGAGGTGGCACCAGTGACTTGGATGCAGGGTGACCCTAAGTGGCTAGGTGAGCCCACGACCCCCAACCTAGGCGGGCAGCTTTCCAGAAAGCAGCCTGCCCCCTTTCTCAGCACAGCCCTTCACTGGCACCTTCATATTTATTCTGAAAAGAATCATGTGCAAATGGAGACAAACACGTCAGGGTGGCCCTTAGTTAGAGCCTTTGAAATAATTGTGATAAAGCAGCTGAGCGTGGTGCAGACCTAGAACTCCAGCAGGTCTAGTCTACACAGCGTGACCCTGTCTCAAACGCATGAGCCATCAGATCACTGAGTAGGAGCCTAGACGCCATGTATGTGTCCAGCTCCGGGCTGGCTTGAGGAAGCTAAGAGCACATGCCTTGGGCTTGAAACAGCCCTGCTGCTCGCTGCTTACTGGCCCTGCCACCCTCGGTGGCTCACTTGGCTTCCCCGTCCCAAGTGTTCCCCCTCCCCTCTCTCCACACACACTGGAAGATGGGACTGTCTCTGACAGGCAGACTTGGGGGCCAACATTCAGGATCTCACGCCAGAAGAGGGCAGAGCCATCGCAACAGTCCTGGCAGGAAGCCAGTAACACCACCAGTCACAACTAGGAGATACAGGTGACCGTGACCTTCTAAATTGTTTCCTGGGCTTCCTATCGGTTTTTTTCCAGTATCAGGAATGGGGCCAGGACCTTTAAAAGGGCACTCTTGAAAGGTTTCTGAACTGTACCATAGTCCTTAAAAAATATTTTGAGAAAGGGACTCCTTTCTTGGCTCAGCCTGGCCGTGAACTTATGATACGTCTGCCTTGGCCTCCTGGGTGTTGGAATGACAAGTGTTCAATGGCAGTTAAGCACTTTGCCAAGTCTTTTGTTTGACTTTCTTGTGTGTGGAGGGGAGGTGGGGGAGTGGCAGGTGCTTTTTCATTACTGCTGTGAAGGTCGGCTTCCATATTGTTTTTTATGTTTTGTTTGTGTTTTGTTTTGTTGTTTTAAGGCAGGGTCTCACTATTCACCTGGGCTGACCTGGATCTGACTCTGCAGCTCTGACTTTGAACTTACAGTGATCCTTCTACCTCAGCCTCCTGAGTGCAGGGATTAAAGGCGTGTGTCAACATGTCTGGCTTTCCCTAGCTTTTGATTGGAGAAAAGTTACATGCATGTTATCTCCAAAACTGTGCACACCACGACCTTCTTCCTGCTACCCACAGGTGCCATGCGCCCCATCGTGCTGCACATGGCCAACCCCAATCCACAGCCGTATTTCAATACTCAAGACGGGTTGCACCGCTGGGACCACCATGGAGCGCTTGGGACATGACTGACACCGGGAAGCCTCTCAGGGGTGCACGGTGACAGTCTCTCTCCCTGAGTCAGCACTGTGTCTCCCTGACAGCACAGGGCCTTTATTGAGTGACTACTGTTATCCTCAGATCTGTCAACTCCGTAAGGCCCTCCAATGACAACCCTGAAGGGATGTAACAGCCCCTGAGGTCAAGGTGGGGGTCTCCTATAATTTTGACTAAGTACACGTGAGCATGTCCAGCTGGACCCTCAGACAGGTTATGGCTGGAGCTTTGATTTTTTTTTTTTTAGTGGTGCTGGGGAATCAAACCCAGGTCTCTGTGCGTGCTAAGTGTGTGAGCCCTACCTCTGAGCCACATCTCCAAGACCCCAATATTTTTAAAAAACGTTTGTCATCATTGACTAAAAACCGGGACAACTAGGAAAATAAGAGTTGGTGCTGAGAGGGAGCCACCTTCACAGGAACTGCTCAGTCTGTTACCCACAGGGTGTGGGGTGAAGAGACACTGCGTGGATTGTAAATCCCAGAGTGGGGCAGTACGAAGCAGTTTAGCCGTAAGAAGCAGGCTTGCTGTGCTCACAGAGCACAGGCAAATGGCCCGACATTTCCACGCACGTAGATGCATGAGTGTGTGTGTGTGTGTGTGAATGTGTAGATGAGTCTGTATACAGGTATGTGTGTTACAGGGGCGTGTGTGAGTCCATGCAGATGTGTATAGGTGTGTATGATAGATAGAGCGATGCATGCATACGTGTGCGCATGCAGATCCACATGTTTGCGTAGGTAGCTACGCACGCGTGGGTCTGCACGGCCCATTCCCTGGGCTCAGGCCCCAGGTGGGTGGGAACTGGCTGGTTTCTGCAGGCTGCCTCACCTTGCAGTGACATTGGCCATTGGTCTTGTTGCAGTCTGGATCAAAGCCTCGGCTGACGGCACAGTGGCAGGGGCCACACACAGGGTTCCCCCACCAGCCTTTGGGGCACGGAAGATCAACTCTGACGGGAGAAGACGGCAGATAAAAGGCTTGTGGGCAGAGCAGTGGGCTAGAAGGTCTTCCTCCCCCATCACCTCTCCCCTGCTGGCTCCTATCTTAAGTCCCTGCCTTTTGAAGACTTCTATGTCCTGAGCCCAATGTTAGGGAGGCACACTCCAGCCAGGTTCTATCTCAAAAATGCCATATTAAAAATAGCTCACTGCCCAGGCAGCCTTCTCCCAGGCAGGGGGCCCAGGCTGACAGGCGGAAGCGGATTGGGCAGTGGCATTTTACTGCTCAGTTCCCCTGAATTCTGGCCACTGCCTCCACGGATGGTCCAGGCAGCCTTTGCCCAGGTATGGCATGCCTTCACTTCAACAAGGTACAATCAGATGCCAGGCACTGTGGATGAGGGACCGAGTGAGGCCAGCCCTGCCTCACCAAGCTGCTGAAGAAAACAGACCCTGACCACAATTGCATCATAGCAGGGTGGAGGCTGGCTCGTCTGTCCCTGCCAGTTCCCAGTGTGGGGCATGCCCTGCACATACCAGGAGCCAAGAGGATGCAATGCTTTTCTAACCATCCACATCCAGGCAGAGAGGGCTCCCTCAGAAGAAATCTACCGACC
Organism: Zapus hudsonius; assembly: GCA_004024765.1. Taxonomy (NCBI): domain Eukaryota; kingdom Metazoa; phylum Chordata; class Mammalia; order Rodentia; family Dipodidae; genus Zapus; species Zapus hudsonius. Next base: position 22,286 of record PVHP010016397.1, on the reverse strand, counting down.
CATTTTCTGTATCTCACAGGCCTGCTTCCTGGGGTGCAGTGGGAACCCCAGATACATGAAATATGGTATAAGTTTCTGGGGTGACTCTGAGATCATGACTAATATAAGAACAGATAAAAGCTGTTTTGTTTCCCATATTTAGAGCGTCTCTGGCTGAAAATCACAGGGAAGAGGCAGGGGAGGAGGCAGGGGAAGGGAGAAGGGAAGAGAGGGAAGAGAAATAAGGGCAAAAGGAAGAGAGAGGCAGAGAGGGCCTCGAGGCGTGAGCAGTGCAGCAGGCTCGCTTACTGGTTCTCGCAGTACTGCCCATAGTGACCAGGCCCACACTCGCACGCGTAGCCTCGTGGGGTGCTGGGGGAGCGCACGCAGGCTGCCACATGTTTGCAGGGGTTCAGGAGGCACGCGTCCACGCACTTTCTTCCAAAGTACCCTGCAGAGACAAGGTCACCGTGACTTGCCATCCCACTGCCTCTCTAGGGCGACAGTTTCTGCCACTGGGCAGAGGGAATGGCAGGCATGCCCACAAGTCACAGAAACTCAGGGACAGAGGACAACTTGTCTATGGTGGAATATGGGGGCAGGGATCCTGGCCACCCCAAGATGCATGGGAAATGGGCACCAGCAGTGTATGACTTCAACGCCCCCAAAATAAAGAAGAGACCAGTGAAAGTATGAATTTAAAACTGTTGTCATTTTCCACTAATTCTTTAACCTCACCACACCATGGGATTAAAATCTAGAATGGTGGGCTGGAGAGATGGCTCAGCGGTTAAGGCACTTGCCTCCAGTGCCTAAGGCCCCGGGTTCAATTCCCCAGGACCCACATAAGCCAGACCCACAAGGTGGTGGCCCTGGTGCGCGCTCTCTCTCTCTCTCTTTCTCTCTCTCTCTCTCTCTCTCTGAATCTCTCTGCTTGAAAATGAATAAATGAAATATATTTTTTTTAAATCTAGAATGGTCCCTAGGCTGACACAGAAGATGTAGAAGAGGCTGTTTCAAGAAAAGAAATCTTTTTGAGCAGGAAGAAAACGAGACAGGGTCTAATTCTGCAGCTTAGGCAAGCCTGGAACTCTTCATGTAGTCCAGGCTGGCTCAAATTCATGGCACTCCTGCTGTTTCGGCCTCCCAAGTGCTGGAATTATGGACATGAGCAACGATACCCCACTTATCACATACAGTCCCGCTGAGTGAGCCAGGGAAGCCAACACACAAACTCAGCTTCCCCAGCTGTACTGTAACCACTGGGGGTCCTTCCACCTGTGGCGTCCAGGTTGAGGGTCCCACCTCTGTCGCAGACACAGGAATAGCTGTCCCAGGTGTTATGGCAGCGGCTGTGCGGGGGGCAGGGGCTCGAGGCACACGGGTCCTCTACATCACAGCCATCCTTCACCCTGACCTTGAGGGCATCATTCATGTTCAGGGTGATGATGTTGGTGGAAGTTTCCCCCATCCTCACTCCCTGCATTAAAAAAAAAAGGTGGGGGCAGTGGGACTCAGTCCCAGGGCAGTGGGGGAACCCCAAAGGCTGCATGGGAGTTCTCTTCCAGCCTTTGTGAAACGCTCCACCGATATAAGCTGACCTGGTGGACAGTTACTACTCTTGTCCCCATGGCCTTGGTCACGTAAGGTGACATGCAGCAAAGCATCCCAAGGTCCGTGTAGGGCTCAGCGAGGGAGACATGGGTGCCCAGCTGGACCAGGTGGCCATGGCAGAAGTGAGAGGTGGCGTCCCAGGGTGCTGACCTCAGCGTGGAGGGAGGACTGGGGAGCCTTGGCATGAGGGGAGTCGTGGGGAGGGTGGGTATAAGGAGGTAACAGGAGTTAAAGTTGAGGTGCCTAATAGATTGTTGCCTTACTAAACTAACATACTCCCAATGCAGTCTTGGCAGCCTGGGCGACCAGCAAGGGTGTGTCTCCACGTCCTCCATACCTGCATGCAGCCCCGGAACCCGCTGCGCACAGAGACCTTGTCCTCAGACACGCCCCCCACCACGAGGCTCCGCATCTTCAGCCCCGGAAGCTGGTTCCCGATCTGCACTGTGCTCTGTGCAGAGAGAACGGGGAGGGCTTGGGGGTTGTGTCCACCATGCTGGGCACATCTTCCCACTGGAACCAATAGCAGGCTGGCCACTTGGCCTTCTGGGAAACAGTGGGCTGAACACAGGACGTGGGACCCAGATGGCCAATGGGATGATGTGGGCAACCCTGATGCCCCACACCAGGCAACATGAAGCAAGAACGAGCTGGGCAAACCAGGAGGATGGTACGATTAGAAAGCATGTGTTGGCACACTGGAAACCCAGGTCTCAAGTGGCCCCCAGTCCCAACAAGGGACATGTATTCTCAGCTGTGAATTCTCAGAATGTGGTACAAGGCCAGCTAAGACCCCGAGGGCCTTTGGGAATTTCTAGTCAGTCCCTAAGTATGTGGGCTTCTCCTAAAATGTCTCCCGATACCTGGCTGGCGCTGTAGAAACCCAGCATGGCTCAGTGAGCGCTCTGTCTGGAGCCAGCTGCCACCCAGGACAGGTGTGGATCTATGGTCCCAGCACCTTCAGGACCCGGGTCTCACTCACTGGCTCCCTATTCTTGACACAGAGCACTTTTATCTCTACCTGCTCAGAGACACGGTGCTGAGCACAGACAGGGTTCTTGCTCAGGCCAGCCTCGTGAAGAGGAACCCCACCATCATGGTGGGAACTCACGCAGGCTGAGTCCAGCCACCAACCGCAGGAGCTAGGTATCTTGAGTGATGGAGGGGATGCAGATGCGGAGTCCTTAGCACATGGAGAATGGGGAGACCCAAACTGAGGGCTCCCAGCAAGCACCTCTCTACATCCGCAGGGATCCTATCCTGCGGGTCCCAGCACACCGAGGATCATCCTGCCTTCCCATGGCCTCCATGAGGGGTCTATTGCGAAGAGGCACAGACGCCCACTCACCTGGTCCATTCCGTAGTCCAAGGTCATGACTGCCAGGTACTTGATGTCCTTGCCCTCTTTAGCACTCCTCAGTTCTATTAACAGATGATGCCACTCCCCGTCGGTCACACGGGACCTGGAGAGCTGCATGGATGCCACGTCGGAGGGGCCATGGGACACCTCAAATCGGACATAGCTATTCAGGATCTGCAGGACAGAGAGAGTCGCCTACTGATTGGCGCAATGACAACAACACGGAAAGCCACGCAAACAGACTTACTTACACAGGACCAGACTGAACACAGATTTGGTAAAAATGGGAGCCAGGCATGGTGGTGCAGGAAGATTGTGAGTTTGAAGCCAGCCTGGTCTAGACAGAAAGCTTTAGGCTAGCCTGGACGGCACAATGAGACTACCACAAAGAAAAAGGAAAATCAAGGGACAGAAACAGACATGGCTGGGGATATAGCTCAGTGATAAAACATCTCCTACCATACAAGAAGACCCAGCACTGATCCTCAGCATTGAAAGAAAAGCTAGGCACTGGGCTGGAGAGATGGCTCAGCGGATAAGGCACTTGCCTCTGGTGCCTAAGGCCCTGGGTTCAATTCCCCAGGACCCATATAAGCCAGACCCACAAGGTGGTGGCCCTGGTGTTCTCTCTGTCTGTCTCTCTCTCTCTGTCTCTCTCTCTCTCTCGCTCTCTCTCTCTCTGTATCTCTCTGCTTGAAAAATAAATAAATAAAATAAAAATGCCTTAAAAAAAAAGCTAGGCACTGTTTCTAGATGTCACACCTGCTCTTTCATGTTAATGATATGTATGAAAAAGTAGGAATGAGTGACGGGCTGGCCTGTGGCAATGTTCTACATTAATGTAGCTGGGGGTTGGGGACATGGCTTAGTGGTCAAAGGCACTTGCTTGCAAAGTGGCTCATGCAGCTGGAGTTTGTTTTCAGTAAGCAAGAGGCCCTGATGCACCCATACTCACATCCTCTCTCTATCAAATAACTATTTAAATTAATGCATCTGAGACAATATTCAGACCTAATTTGTCCTGGCAAAAGACAGGGGGCTTGAACTGACCCTCCTCCTGGGAGCACGTAGGTGAGGTGAGACCAGCATGGAAAGCACTCGGGGCAAAGCTCCAGAGCCAGGAAGAAAGCCAAGCCGCAGAGGTGAGCTTGGGGCTAACTTTCCCTGGTCCCCAGCTTGCTCTGGAAGGCTCTGCTGTAGCTGAGGACAGTTCTACAGGCTCGTGGGGTGAAAACTGGAGTTCAGGTCCTGCTATGGGCATCTTCAGTCCTTGGGCTTTGGGCAGGGTCTAAACACTTTGAGCAAATAAGAAGCCAACCAGACCTGACAGGACGGATGCTTGGCTTTGAGTCTCCTGGACCTGTGACTGTGATGATGTGCTCTGGGAGGACCAGTGTCCCTGGCTGCTGCCAGCCACAAGGTGACGACATCCCCTAGCCAGCAGCTCTCCAGATTTCAATACACTGCCTGGCACTTCACAAAAAATAACCAAGAATATGAGAACACAAGAAGAGTGAAACCAGACCCGGATGATAGAAGCATCAGGTCCAGACTTGGAAACAGCAGCAGACCCACACAGACTCAGGGACAACCAGACTCTTTGGGCCGTTAGCGCTGTATTTCATAAGGACAAAGCTGCCATGTTTAAACAGATGGAAGAAAAACCAGAACGTAGGATTCAACTAACCTGAGACAGTCATGATTAGAGAGAACTTCCACTAAAGGAGACTTAGATTTCAAAAGCAACCATGAACATACTACTTAAAAAAGGAGACATACCTGAAATATAAAGACACAGAATATACTGAAGGGAATGGGATGGGAAAAAGAGACCCCGCATAAGCAATGGCCGTAAGAAGGCGAGTGGACTATAGTAAAACAAGACAGCACTATAAGGCAAATACCATTATTAGAGAGAAAGAGGGCTTTCATAACGATAATGGAAAAACCGTTCTGCACGTGAATGCCCCCATAACAGCCTCGAAGTCCAGAAGAAAAAAATTGGCAGATTTCTAAAACAACAGATCAATTTATAGAGCCCGACATTTATTTGATTTTTGATTGATTGATTGATTTGAGATTGAGGGAGAGGAGAGAGAGGAGCACCAGGGCTGCTAAAAAACTCTAGACGCCTACGCCACGCATGCATCTGACTTTACTTGAGCAGTGGGGAATTGAACTGTGATGGTTAGGTTTTGTTGTCAACTTGACCTTTTAAATTACCTTGGGTGGGTTTCTGAGGATGTTCACATCTCAGTAGGGGGCAGGATGTAAGGAAGCTCAGGGAAGCTAGAAATGAACATCCCTTCCTGGGAGGGCAGTGCAGGAGGGAAATTCCAGAGACTCAGGAAGCCAGCAAGTCTGGGATAGAGTTGCAAGACCCCACCCTAAGGCTAAAGAAAGGTGAAGGAAATTTCTCTCCCTTAGTCTCCTGTTTGCTATTTTGTGTGTGTGTAGTGTTGGTGATGGGTTTGAAAGGGGGGCAGCCTCTTTCATTGTTATGGAACTTCCCCTGGATCCATAGCTTCAATGAATCCTTTCCTCCCATAACTGTGCCTGGTTTGGAGATTCATCCCAGCGGGCGTGTGGCTGACTATGACATGCACCCAGGCTGGGAGGCTTTACAAGCAAGTGCCTTTTATTGCTGAGCCATTTCCCCGGCTTCAGTCAGATTTTTAACTCACGTCTCTCAGTAACTGAGAGGACCGACAAAATTAAAATTGCAGAGTTTAAGCACCACCGTTAACATCATCTTCTTGATCTCAGTAGAACTGGTTGGGGAACACACGTTCTGGTCAAGTGCACATGAACGGCTAGCAGAGGCTGACAAGATCTGGGCTGTGAAGCAAAGTCTCAACACATTTTGCAAGAGCTGAACTCACCCAGCCCCAGCTGTCTGGCCTCCAATCATGCTGGAGACGATTCTGAAAGGTTTTAGAAGAAAGTGCCATAAGCTAGGTAATTCAAAATTCTCCACAGGGCTCAAATGAGCCCCTGATGGAAACTGGGGTATGCTTTTCAGCTGACTGTAAATGTAATGTAACTGCTGATGTATTCTGACTCTGGCCTCCACCGAGAGCTTTGGAAGGCATTTTCAGCTTTCTGCTTGTTTCCTCTGCTCTAGAGGTCTGCTGGCCATTCTCTCACCCGCCTTGCTAACAAAACCCCGAAGCAACAATGAAAATGGCATTGTGTCGATAAACCAAGGGGCCAGCTGTGGAGTAAGCCCAAGGACAGGGCAGGACCTGCCTCCCACCATGTCCTGTCACCAGATTTAAGACAAATGTCACAATAACAAGGATCCACTTGGCAATGCAGCTGGATTTGGGGTGCCTGAGGACAATTATCCAAATTGTGTGGGGCTTGGTCTGCCATAGAGGCAAGGAGACCCTTAAACTGCAATATCACACAGAGCCTGCTGGAGGTCACGAGCTGGACATGTTGTACAGGCACCATCCAGAACATTCCTGTGATGCCTGATGGATCAGCCTCTGAGAAGCATCAGGGTGGCCTTCTGCACATCTGCTGGAGTTTGCTGGACCTTCCTGCCATTCAGCCTTCCAGGGAGAGGTCTGATCGAAGTCCCTGGCAAAATTTGCCTGAGTGTGTGTGTGAGCTGCCATAGGTAACAGTCCTGCTTGAGTGTGTTGGCCATTGTTTCTAAGCTACCACCAAATCACCTGGATCAAAACAGCCAATGTGTGATGTGTTCCAACAGAAAAACCCTGCAGAGAAATGCCGCCCCTGGCCAGAAGGGTGCTTCCAAGTTTCGCCCAGGGTGAGCTTCTGAGGCAGCGATTGACTTGTGGAATCACAGCTAATGAGAAGCGCAATGACAGCTGAAATTGATGCAGGCGCCTCCAGCCGCCCCGAGTGGGCTGCATTGGAAAACACTCCTGAGCCCAGACCCCGGTGAGAGGGGCAAGTGGAGGTCAGGGGAGGCATTTGCCCAGGCCCCCAGCCTCCACCTGCCTCCTGCCAGCACTAACAGATCTGTCCAGGGGACGTGACCATGCCCTGGGCATCCCCTGCACCCCTTCTTATCTGAGCCCTGCTCCATACAAGCCTATCCAAATGGGGGGATCTCTGGCTGTCCCAGGAGTGGGTAGCAAGCAAGCCCCAAGGCCTGGGCCACACAGCCTCTGGCATTGGTCCTCTTATGCAGACATTTCCAGGACCCATCCTCCTGTGACCACACCCAACCCTCTCCAACCCCCCAAGCAGGAATAAAGACCAAGGGTCCCGTGCACAGGGAGTGGAAGAACCAAGTCACAGATCTGCAAGGACACAACATGAGGGCAGCAGAGGGGACAAGAGCCAGCTCCAGGAGGAACTTCTCAATTAAGAATCCACTACCCCTGGAGCTGTTATCCTGGGACAGCAGCACTACTAAGTGTTGGATGTGGCCAGGACCCTCAGGGCAGGAGGAGCCTCAGGCTCACTCTGGATGGGGAAGAAGCCCATGGACTCCCAGGTCTCCTTATGTGCACTCACACATATGCACACAGACCACATGCATCCATGCATATACAGACACACATAGACAGGCACACATGCATACAAGGAGACTTGCACACAGATGTATATATACACATGTCCACACACAGAGACATGATGTCTGCATTCACAAGGAGACGCATGCATAAAGACGTGCACAGATACTCACGCACAGAGATCACACACACAGATACACACAACATGCTCACACAGACACACACACATACAGAGGCAGACACAAACACATGCAGGGACATGGGCACACACGCATGTGCTCACATATACATACTTGAAAAAGCCTGGAAGGAAGAAAAAAACACCTGTTATTGGGTTTCTCCAAATCAAGACAGAGCCTTTGCTTGGCACCATTCCCCTGGGCCACCCCCAATCTCAATTCCCCTAACCACTGACTCTGGGGGCTGCACATCCAGGAGATTAGGTCTAAAGAAAGCCACAGAGCAAGGTCTACTTAGGAAGAATCGTCCAGGCAGTGGGAACCTGACCCTGACCCTGACCAGAGATCATGGGCCACAGGGTTTACACGAGTGCATCTGTCAGTGTCGACAGACCCACCAGCCTCAAAGGCAGAGGATGAGCTGTGGGCCTAGGGCGTGGCATGGCCTGGTGCCCACATGGGGCTCTTGGCAAATTCCAAGTGATTTCAAGAATGTGGGAATATCCCAAACACCTCAAAACCCCAGAGTGAGGCAGGACAAGGATGGGTTTCCTTCACCAAGACACCAGTGAAAGAGGACAAAGGTATCCCAGTGAGGGAACCCTGGGTGCTCCTCACAAAGGCTGTAACTCATCGCTTCTTGCTGGAGGACCTCTGGATCCATTAGCCTAAGTGGAAACTATTTGTGATGCAAGAGGTGTGAGAGCGAAGTGCATTACAACTCATTATTAAAACTCTTCTCCGGGGGCAATGACTCAGTGGTTAAAGGCACTTGCTTGCAGTCCTGTTGGCCCAAGTTCAATTCCTCAACACCCACATAAAACCGGACACAAAGTGGCACATATGTCTGTCATCCCAACAGGCCTTCAGCCATGGGAAGTGGAGCCAGAAGAATCCAGAAGCTCATGAGCCAACTAGACTGGTATACACACAGTAGCAAAACCAAACAAGGGAGACCCTGTCTCAAGCAAGATGAAGGGAGAAGACAAGCATCCTTGGACATCACATGTGAGCCATGGTACACATGTGTCCATACACATCACACACACACACACACACACACACACACACACACACACACACACACAGGGCCCTCATCCGATGCCTCAATAAACCTAACAGTAAAGACCTAAAAATGAAGAAAGCACTCATGCTATCACAGGTCCTGGGCAGCAGGCCTCCGAGACACAGCGGATGGAAGCATGCTGGGTTTGGCCCCAAGGAGGCCCACGACATGACCTTCAGCTCTGAAAGGCTGTGAATCCACCCAGAAAAGAGGGCTCACACAGGGTGAGGAGTTACAAGGGGGTAGTGTGCTCCATGCTCTGGCTTCAAGGAAGGAAAGGAGCCCCGTGGGTCACCCACAGCCGCACGCGGTCCTGCATGGAGCACAGAGGTCTGCAGCTGAGAAAGGTGCTCACGTTACCCTCCTGTGTTCTTACTGGGTAACCAGAGGGAGGGCACAGGAGGAGGAGGGTGACAGGTGCCCCTCTGAGCTCTCTGTCATCCCCAAAGATGCAGAGGTGGCTAATGGTCCCACTCACCTGGAGATGGAGCTTGGAGGACAGGCCGGCGGTGGCCTCCATCAGCACGCCATCCTCCTTCCGCGTCCGGAACATGAGCCCCAGGTACCAGGGCACAGAGATGGTGATGTCCAGGTCGCTCCAGGATACGACACTCTCACCACTGAAGCGCTGGGGGTGAGGCATGGCTGCAGACACAGACCAGGGACTCAGCAAGTCCCCAAATCAGGTGACCTCTGAGCATCCTTTTCAGCGGCCAGGCCTGGGGGAGTCCTGGGCCTCTCCATTGTAACTCAACTGCCAGTTTTAGGCTTGCGTCTGGGCCCAGTCTGTCCTTTGGAAACCAGCAATGGAGTCTGCAGATACGTTCTGTGGGACCTGTGCCACATCCTGGGAAGAGGAGCCCGAGGGCTGCCAACTTCAACCAGGGTGTGGCAAGGGGCCCTTTCCAGAGGCTAGATGAGAGGCAGCGGTGGCACCGTGGGGCCAGGGACCTGGGACACGTGCAAGGTTCAGTCAGGAGAAGCCTCTTGGTGAGTGTAGAGGGACCTACAGGAAATGGGGTTCACGCACGTTCATGTGCTCACACTACACACGGGCCAGCCATGGTTCTGGAGGATTTCCATGTCTGAGGTGCTGGCCACCTGCCACAGAGAGGCGGGGGATCTCAACTTCCAATAATGGGCAGAGGGAAGAGCTCTGGCTGGCCAAGGGCTCCTAGGGGATTCTGGGGGATCATGGAGGTGGGATGGGGGACAAGCAGCCTCACTAGCCTATTAACAGTCAGCCTGTCCTGAAGTCACACCCCAACCCCTTGATCAGAGATTAACAGCAGGCACTGACACCTTAATGACCACAGGCAGCCACGGAGGCTCAGCCTTTTGAGCACTTGGCATCTATATCCTTCTTACGTGAACCCAAAGTGGACAGCTATGTGCTTTGGCACAGAGAACCTTTGAACAGGAACTCTGTGACTGGGTCAGCCATGCTGGCCACTGCAGGCACCCAGGCCACTGACACCCTGCAACGTACATTTCTGGTACATTCAGTGCAAGCAGAGGGGGCCTGACCCTGTCTGAAGGTCGCATATAGAGCAGCTGGTCCTGGTGTCTGCCTGACACGGTGCCCACAGCGGCCAAAGGAGCCAGCCTGCTCTCTGCACTGTCTCACCTGCTCAGCTGGAGAACGCTCTGCTATGCTTCTCACCTGATTTTGCTTCCTTTGAGACACTAAGGAACTTCCTGGATCCCCTCAAAGCAGACATGATTACATGACTCTACGGGATGCACAGGTAGGGTGAGAGCACTTGGCCCTCACAGCCTCTGGGGGCATCCTCACTAGCCCAGTCAGGCCCGGGCATGACAGGAGTAGGTGCCCCCTCACACCCAGTGGGTTGAGGCCAGTGGGAGGTTTCAGTGTGGGACTTGTTCAGAGCCTTCGCCTTGCTGATGGGTGCTGGGAATCTCAAGAGGTAGGCAGCCACAAATGATCTGGCTCAATCCAGTTCAGCCCTTCCCTTCTAATTTCTCTTCAATTTTGTGTCAGGGATCATAAAAATGAGGATGCCAGGGCTGAAGAGACAGCTCAGGGAGAAGTGTTTGTCTTGCAAGCATGAGGACCTGAGTTCAAATCCCAGATCCCTCATAAAAAAGTCAGGCATGGTGGTGCATGCTTATAATCCCAGCACTTGGGGAGCAGAGACAGACCTCTGAGGCTCACTGGTCTAGCCTAATTGGTAAGTTCCAGACCATTAAGAGATCTTGTTTCAAAAAAGGTAGATAGCACCTGAGCTTGTCCTCTGGCTTACACACGTGCACTCAAATACATACGGGCACACAAATGCATATTTAAAAATAGAAAGAGAAAGCCTGGCGTGGTGGCGCACGCCTTTAATCCCAGCCCTCGGGAGGCAGAGATAGGAGGATGGCTCTGAGTTCAAGGCCAGCCTGGAACTACAGAGTAAATTCCAAGTCAGCCCCGGCTAGAGTGAGACCCTACTTTGAAAAACGAAAATAAAAGAAAGAAGAACAGGAGGGTGATGATTGTGGTGGTCTGATTTTGTGATTAAGTCTGATGGAGCCTTCTTGGGAGGCAGAGCCTTGCTGGAGGAGGGGTGTCACTGGGGATTGGGCAGTAGCCAGCTCACTCTTGCTGAGGAAGCCGGGAGGTGGCTGTCTGCTCGGCCATGCTCTCCCTACTATGACGCAACTTCCCCTCGAAACTATAAGTTGGAAACAAACCCTTTCCTTCCTTCCGACCTGACGTAGCTTCAGGCTGGGGATGACATCCCAGCAACAAGGAGGTCACTGCTTATAGCTGCTTCGGGTTACGCGTGCTGAGATACGCTAACCGTTCCAGCCCTGTGGTGACTGTAACTATACAGAGACCCAGTGGGGCGGCTTGTCATTCATGTTCATGACACAATCCGGCAGGAGAGGCACCCTGGGCAAGGTGACTGGATGCTGGAGAACTGTCCCATGGGGCTTCGGGGATGCCACCACAGCCACCCTGCTGGCTTCTGACCCTCATGTCCTGCAGACATTGTTCCAGGCCTTGTGCCCTCTGCTCAAGCCTCTCAGCCCTGCACCCGGCCAAGGCCGCCATGCTTGGGAGGACAGGGACAGAGCCAGACTCACCTTGCTCACAGCTCTTCCCGCCGAATCCAAGTGGACATATGCAGAGATATGTGTTCCACCTGTTCACACAGGTGCCCCCGTTCTGGCACGAGGTCCCTTCACAGAAGTTTCTCTGAGCGGCACAGCCTGCGGGACAGAGAGAGAAGCCTGGCCTCAGTTCGGGGAGCCTGGGGATCCTCCCTGGAGGAAAAGCCCCGGCTCCCACACTGACCCCAGGGTGAGTAAAAGTAGTTAGTCAGCCAGCCTGGAACCTGCTGGCCATGGTCACCACCCCCGCTGGGGTGGGTGGAATGCCCTGTTCTGAGACAAGGTCTCTGGGCCACCCCAGCATCTGGCCTGTCACCTAGTGACACACTCAAGACCCTAGGCTTGTGTGGGACCCAGGCCCAGGAGGAAGCCCAGCAAAGTGCAATGTGCTGGGAGCGAGTGCAGTGTATTCAGCTATGTTCCAGTCTAGTCTCTGGAGGCACCCATGGGTGGGTACATTTCTAGAGAGTTCCCAGGAGGTGGAAGGAGCGGGCACCACACCTGTCCCACACACCCACGCAGTCTCTTGTACCTGCTCTGGTGCCATTGTTGGCAATGAATGCGGCCATGTCCACAGTCTTGCCGTCGATAGACAGGTTCCGCATGCAGCCCACAAACTGACGGCTGTGCACAGGGAAGTCTTCTGGCAGGTTGGGGACTCCACCCAGGAGCAGAGGGCCGGTCAGATCCAGTGACCTGGGGAGGCAAAGCCGTCCTCAGGCGTGACTCTCAGGCTGGTGGCCAGAGTCAAGATAAAAAGCAGCCTTGTCTTGTTTATGGGATACCAGGGGTTCCTCATGGCCTCTCTGGGCCTCCGTTTCATACTGCATTACCTCCTGACGAATGGGCTGTTTGGGGGTAACCACCTGTTGAGCCCCACCTATTTGCAGGTCTTGTCCAATTGCAACTGGATGGGGAGGGAAGCAGCCCATGGGCCCTGAGCCCTCCAGAGAGGAAATGCAAAGAACAGAAGCCTGACTCCAGCAGGGGGCAGCAGAGGGATCTAGATCCAAGGAGAGTGAAGGAGGGTGGGTGCAGCCTAGTAGAAAGGGTCCTGACTGGGTCCCCGCTGCTGATCAGATCATAGGAAAACATCACATTCACCTGAGTCAGACCTTTGAAAGGGATATTCAGGTCCGTGCACAGTGGTGCCTGTAATCTTAGTACTAGGGATGCTGAGGAAGAAGGATCGCATGTTCCTGGCCAGCCTGGGCCACAAAGAAAGACCCTGTCTCAAAACAAACACAACCACCTGCCTGATACTGTGCCCTGCGTGTCTATGTTGGAATTTTAGCCCTGAGACCACCAAAGGCTGCTTTCGCCTCAAGGATTCACGAGTCAAGGAACAGAAGACCCCAGGAAACAAGGCTGGGATGGCTTGGGGTCAACAGGCCACCATCACAACCCTGGCCTCTCTTTTGATCAGCTCTTGCTCTAAGGGGATCAGCTCCCAGACTGGTTTGGAACTTACTCCAAAGTACTACTTATCCTCTGGATCCTTCTGCCTTAGCTTCCCAAGTGATAAGATTATAGGCAAGTACCACCACGCCTGGTCTAGAAGGTTCTCTGGAAGGAAGTTGTTGCCCATCCCCGGGGTGGGGTAGGGAGCAGACATCAGCCTAGACAAGAGATTCTGAGGTACCCCACGTCGGCCCACACTGGAGAGCCCAGGGTGACCGTGTTTGGAGCAGGCTGAGTGGGTGGGAGCGTGCATGTCCCTCGGGAAGCTCACTTCTTGGAGCCGCTCTGGGTGCCCTGGGCAGCGCAGCTGTAGTTCCCAACGTAGCTTCCAAAGTGCACAGCCACGGCCGCGTCACAGTCATCCACGGTCACCACGGCCACCTTCTCTCCCGATGGCCCATGAGGCAGGCCCAGGCGGCCGATGTTGGGCTGTGGAAGCAGAAAGGACAGAGGGTCAGCTTTGACTCTCTCCGTACAGAGCCTGGGTGGGTCCTGGCTCTGCACAGCACCTGCAGAGGTTGCCCAGTATGAAAGGGGTGAGAAATGGCCCCCGAGATCTGTGGCATAGGGTGCAGGAAGTCCTTCACACATCTTCTCAGGACTTTAGAATGGGTAACGGGGCTGAGGGAATGAGTTAAGAGAAGCCCGAAGTGGAGGGGGAGGGCTGAGCCAAGATGACTGAGGTGCTCATAAGTGGAGAGATGGCTCAGCAATTAAGACGCTTGCCTACAAAACCTAACAACCAGAGTTCAATTCCCCAGCACCCATGTAAAGCCAGATGCACAAAGTGGTGCATACATCTGGAGTTCATTTGCAGTAGATGGAGGCCCTGGCACGCCTATTCTCTGTCTCTCTCACACTCTCTGCTTGCAAATAAATGAATAAAAACATATAAAAAAGAAAGAAAGCAAGACACACGGAGATCGTACGCTATGAGTTGCAGCCCAGCCCCAGCTCAGGGGAGCAGGGGGACACTACAACACCGTCACCTGGAATTAAGATGGAACCTCATCACCTTCACCTATTCAGGCCACAGCCCGACCACCCTCCAGCACCCATGGTCACTCTAGTACCTGCCCTGGCCTCACTCTCAGAAGGGCCTCCCGTTTCCTTCTCTGGCCTGAGGTCAATTCCCTGGGTGCCCTCAGACCAGATCGTCCATCAGCCTCTTAGACCCTCTGATGGGTCACACATCTCCCACCTCCCCTGGCCATGGCTACTGCCTTGGGGCAGGGCCAATGCCCCTCTCCCTCCAGTAGGCTCTGGCAGCCATCCAGACAGGGACAGCCTCTTTTCCCAGAGGCCTTCACGATCTTTGGCTTCTGGTGAACCCCCTCAGGACACCAAGTGTTCACTCAAATAATCCTTGACAGCCTTTAAGCAGGAAAAGCAGACTTGACTGGGGATGTATTATCCATGCTGGACACAAGACAGGGGGGTGTATAAGTCCAAAGCCATCCCTGCATCTCTGGAAGAAAAAGACCAAACACAATGTGCCTTCTTCTCTTGCTAACTCTGGGATCCATTTGTGCTACGAGATGATGCAACCGTATGCTTCTCTATATGGCTATAAACAGCTATAAAACACAGACTGTAATTAAATCATCCTCAATGCCTTTTAATAGGGAATGACTGTCGTTTATTCAAAAAGAACTCTCAATTACTTCACAGGAACAAAGCATTTGTTTGGTGGGAACACTGGGCTGGAAGGCGGGACTTGGAGCTGCTGACCGAGGTGACTCCAAGGTCCGTCCACCGTGCAGCTCCCTTTGGAATCAGCCTTCCACACTATCTCCTCCAACCAGGCCCACAGAGGTAGGGTCTCTGGGTGTAAAGCAATGATTTAAGATGCGAGTACCTGTCCTTTCTGTCATGGAGACTGTCCCTCACAAACCTGTCTTAGGGTAACTCTGAGGAGATCCAGGTACCTCGGGTAACTTAACCAATCTTTCACATCACCGATGAAATCACAGGGTCCCATTTCCGCATCGCCCACCTCTGCCCCAAGCGGTAGTTAGACAGCTATGGAAAAGCATCTGAATTCCCACTCGATAGCAGCAGCCTGCTTAGAAGAACACTTGAGGTGCCCATTAGGAGATGCTTAAATGTTAGGTGCCATCCCAAGAAAGAAGGACCATCCCCAGGCTGTGTTAGCCCGTATTATTTCCACAGCTTGTAATTTACATTTTTGGGGATGGGTGTGAGACTTTCAGAGGCTGGATGTAAACAGCCTTTACAGGCAAGAGGCTTTAATGAAACTAAGCTGCTATTTACAAAACTACGATTGTTGAACACAGCCGCTTAAATCAGCAGCTCAGTGTTACAGGGTTCGAGTGCGAGGAAGATGGGAAAATAAATCCAGGTCGTATCCAGAGCAGCTCCTGCTGATGTGAGGCATGTATTTCTGACACCTGACTCCTGTCTGGGGCTGGTGAATTAGAGCAGGTAGCAAGGCCTTGGGGTACCAGCCACCGAAGACCACCATCAAGCACACTTCCCGATCCCTCTCCTAAACAGGTGTGCTCGCCTTTCTGCTAAAAGTGAAGGCTTCCAGGACAGAGAACTGAGCACTTGTGGGTCAAGAGCAGGAAGGAACAGCATGAAGACAGACTCAAGGTGAGGGCAGGGAGAACCTCCTGGGGTTAGGGCTGGAGCAGCCAGGGGACAGCAAGCTCAGAGTCCTGTCTTGGCTGCTTGGAATCTAACAATGAGCCAACGACCCAGCAACAAGGATGAAAAAAGGCAAGGGGTGGGGCTGGAGAGATGGCTCAGTGGTGAAGACACTTGCCTTCAAAGGCTAGCAACCTGAGTTTGATTCTCCAGTGCCCACGTAAAACCAGATACACAGGGTAATGCATGTATCTGGAGTTTTATGCAGTGGCTGGAGGCCCTGGTGTGGTGTGCTCCCCCCCCCTCTCTCTGCTTGTAAATAAACAAAAATATATTTTTAAAAAAGGAAAAAGGCAAGGGGTAGCAGAAAAGCAGTCCAAAAGGTGACCAAGATGTACACGGGATTTCCTCAGCACATGCCCAGGGAAACCGGTCCACACACATTCACAGCAGCACTACTCATGGAAGGTGGGAACAACTCAAATGTCCAGGATCAGAGGACACAGCAGTGGCCCATTACCCCCTGGAATATTACTCTGAAATAACAGGGAGTGACACACTTCCACGTCACAACCTGGATGAACCCTAAGGCATGGCACGGCGTATGGGCCACATACTACACGACACCATATAGTCAAAACGCCCAGATCAGAGGCCGATTGGTGGCTGCTGGGGTCGGGGAGGGGTTGGGAGTGACTGCAGATAGCTGAGGAATGGGCCTTTGGAGCAAGAACGTTCTGGATCCAATAGTGGCTGTGCGCAGCCTGTGAATGCACCAACTGCCACCTCTGTGGATCGAGCCTCAGTGGGCATGAGCACGACACGAGCCACCTGGACAAGCCCTTCCCTGTTTGACCTGTGACCGAGGCTCAGTCACAAGTATCCATCTCTGACTGCGGCAAATCTCTGACTGTGGCCGGAGGGGTGCTTGCAAAATGTGTGGGGAACTGTGCAGGTGATTCGAATCAGGACGAGGCCAACAGGGACAGAGGCAGATGCTCAAGATGGCTACTTTAGTCAAAGGAAGACAAGACAGAGGTTGGGGTTCAGCATAGCGGTAGAGCTTCACCTACATCTATGAGGGTTAGGACTCCGGCCCCAGCACCACCACAACAAAAATAGATATGTTTTTCTTTTAGTGGAGGATAGCTGAGGCATGATAGTGCATGTCTGTAATCCCCGGATTATGGAGGTAGAGGCAGGAGGATCAGAAGTTCAAGGTCATTCTGAGCTATATGAGACCCTTTCTCAAAACAAAACAAGGAGGAAAGAAAGGTGAAGATAAAATGTGTCATGGTGGAAAGCCAACAGGAAGAATGAGCAGCTAGAGGAGCCAGGAGATAGCGCCAATGCCCCGCCAGCTTCCCGGCTAAGGGAAGAGAAAGCAACTTAAGTAAATCGTTCAAAGACTGGGCATCCAGGGGCCCCAGCTCAAGTAAGATTGAACAAGACAAAACGAACTTCTTTATAACATTTGCAGAGTGGATCTTTCAATTCTAGCACACATTTACACGAAAGAACAAGACAGTCTGATTAAAGGGACCAAGGACAGTTTCTGAGGGTTTTTTTTCCTTCAATTTTATGTAGAAGGATACCAATATGGGATAGGTTGAGGCATCTGCCTTCCCAGGATTGGTTGTCTTGTTGGGTAGGGGGCAGACAGCCAGACCTGGAGGACCCCCACCCATCGGC
Source organism: Zapus hudsonius (assembly GCA_004024765.1). NCBI lineage: Eukaryota > Metazoa > Chordata > Mammalia > Rodentia > Dipodidae > Zapus > Zapus hudsonius. Next base: position 4,712 of record PVHP010016397.1, on the reverse strand, counting down.
GAGGTGCCCTTTGTGGAGGCTTCGTCTAGGGGACAGAAAGCTCAGCAATGGTCAGGCCTGGACACTGAGGCATCCACACCCTGGGGGTGTGCGCCCCCAGCCCTGACACCATAGCCAGCACTGGCTGCTCTGAGCAGAACCTTCCTGGGCAGGACCACCCTGGGCATTCTTCCATCCAAGAACCCCCAGGGCCACTGTGCATTTGAAAGTGAGGCCCCTGCCAGGGCTGACCTCTGCAAATCTGTGCATATTAGGATTTCTAATGTCAAAAGCATCACCAGGCTGGCCCCTTGTCATATACCTTCAGCGTATTTCTTCCCAGTGTGGGACTCTCCCCACTGGCTTCCACTCAGATGCCCGAAGTAGCTGCGGGGAGCTTTTGTGCACACACAAAAGCCTTTGGTCCTCCGAAAGTGCTCACATTTCTGCCTGCTTTTAACCTGCTGCAGACAATTCTGTGTTGGGAGCTGATGAGGGTTCGGTTTCAGCTCCAGGAGGCGGAGCAGGGTGCCAGTGAAACCAGATACCAGGAGGGCAAGGCCTGGACATGAATGGATTCACGCTCAGTGTCAGAAATGATTAACCTACGTTCATATCAGAGAATTCACAGATGGCTGGATGTCAGGAATGTTCACAAGGAGCCAAAATGCAGCGCTGTCACTTCTCAAACACAGGGAGATTCAGACACGAAGGGGTCTCCTCCATCAGTGCATGTGGGCCGGGAACCTGGGACCAACCCTCTGAGCTCAGCCCACACAATGTATGTGATGGTTTCATCCAGGTGTCCCCCACAAATGTGTTCTGAATGCTCGATCCCCAGCAGATGGCAGTTTGGGTATTGGAACCTTGTTGGAGCTGTGTTGTTGGGGCGGGCTTATGGGGGTCTAGTCAGTGTGACACACTCTCCTGTTGCTGTTGTTCACCTGATGTTGGCCAGGAGGTGATGTCCACCCTCTGCTCATGCTGTCATTTTGATCCCTGCCACGATGGAGTTTCCCCTCGAGTCTGTAAGCCAAAACAAGCCCATTCCTCCCTCCAGGATAGAGGTTCTTTGTTGCAGCAACAATGAGACGACCTGGGAGACCAGGAGGAGCTCTGGAAATGAGAACCAGACAAGGCTCCTCTCTCAAAACCTCCTTCCCAGCAAGGGGGTGATACCTACAAGTCATGTGCACACGTGCACTACCCTCTCATTGCACACGCACACACACACTCATCCTGCACTATCTACTTCATACTCACTGGTTTGTGTAACTCAACTTGCAATGCACAGCCACTCAGGGTCACCTGCCTGTGCACACTCACATCTGTTCACTCACACTCATAGACACTGCACACACTCATGCATACACACTCACCAGACCTCTCACACTTTGTGTACAGAATCTTACACACTCTGACACTCTCTCTTACAAAGCCTGGCTTGCTCTTGCTAGGGCCAGACTGGCCACTCTCTGACCCTAGGGTCTGGGCCACAAGAAAGACCCCTTTTGGTGGTTTCATTCAGGACAAATGTTGATTTTTGATTCTCCCATAAACTTATGTGTTCTGACTGCTAGGTTCCCAGTTGGTGGCAATATGAGAATTGGAGCCTCTTAGAGAAAGTGTATTGTTGGGGGCGGGCTTATGGGTGTTACAGCCAGCTTCCCCTTGCCAGCGTTTGGCACACTCTCCTGCTGCTGTTGTCCACCTGATGTTGGCCAGGAGGTGATGTCCAGCCTCTGCTCATGCCATCATTTTCTCTGCCATCATGGAGCTTCCCCTCGAGTCTGTAAGCCAAAATAAACCCTTTCCTCCACAAGCTGCTTTTGGTCGGGTTCTTTCTGCCAGCAATGAGAAGCTGACTGCAACACCCCTCCACCTCCACCTCCTCTTGGAGCCCCTGTCCCCCCACCCCGCCCCTCAGAGACGTCCCTTTCTTCCTTGTCAGCAGACCAGTGAGGGGCCAGAAGCTCAAATCTGTGTGGTGTTCAGCTGGTGGGAGAAAGCATGGCAAAAGTGCTGAGAAAGAGAGAGATAGTGTGACAGAGCGAGGCAATAACACAAGATGGCATGTAAGGGGCCTGGAGTGACGTGCCTGAGCCCCTTCGCGTGAATGGATGAAAGACACTGGGGACATGGCTCTGTCCACCCCCCCAATACATAACTCCATGGCTCTGTTTCCTCATCTCCTCCCAGAGCCATGAAGACCACATGGGCTGACATCTTGGCACCAGGAGGGACCTGGCCCCAGTGCCCGAGTGGGTGACAGAGGTCAGGCCAGCCCAGAAAGGGATTAGGGTGGCCACAGCACTCGGCACCTCAAGGTACCACAATGAACGGGGGGGGGGGGGCTGGAAGGGGTTGAGACAGACAAGGTTTGGGGGCACAGTGGCCACTGGCCAGAAGGGTGCACCCTAGTGACGGCCACCCAGGGACTTTCCAAAACAGAAGGTGGAGTCGTGGTTCTCCCTAGGAACTGTGCCGTTTCTGCGGCAGGTGGCTCTCCACCATCTGGCTAGCATGTGTTTAGGAAAGGAAGCCAGGCACCGTATCTCCCAGCTCTGCTGCCAGCCAGCAGGACTGGGTGTCCAGCCACCTGCTGTAGCCCCCACCATGGCAGCCCCACGGAGGGGCATCCTGTCACCTCTCTCACGGGGCTCGCTGGCCGCTCTAGGCCCCTCTGATGGCTTTTATTACCCACTGTGCTTGGCTTCAAGGTAAGCATTTAACATTCCAAGGCTGAGATGGAGGATAAGGGCGGTTTCAGACATCACCCTAGGACCCAGGGGGAGTCCGTGGAATGCGCCTGTATGGAAGTGTCACTACTCGATATTTACGGAATACCCCCATACCCCGGGAGGGCCAGGAAACACTGCCGGAAAGAAACAGCCCATTCACACTCCAGGCTCTCAGGCTTGTGTACAATGAAAGCTTTTATCGGAACCAAACCCCTGGGGTGCACTCCCATAGGCTCGTATTAGGCACTCCTCTATTGTTGGCAGGAGGACCCTGTGCAGTGGGAGGGTGAAGTAACAAGCTCACTTTGCCATATCCTGCATCCAAAAAATAAAAAAATATACAGCATAAAAGGTTTTAGTTACTTCGCAATGCTCAATTAACTTTCTAAGAACTCAGCTTCTTTATCTTGATAGTCTTCAAATCTCATGACTTGTTGAAACGGAAAATAAAAAGAAACAAAAACGGATCATAGGCCACTGACCCAGGTGGCTGCTGCTCCCCATAACTCGAGCATACAGCCGCTGGCATACACAGACGTAACTTGGGCATACAGCCGATGACATGCACAGACATAACTCGGGCATACAGCCCCTGCACACACAGACGTAACTCGAGCATATAGCCCCTGCACACACAGACGTAACTCGGGCATATAGCCCCTGCACACACAGACGTAACTCGGGCATATAGCCCCTGCACACACAGACGTAACTCGGGCATATAGCCCCTGCACACACAGCTGTAACTCGGGCATATAGCCCCTGCACACACAGCTGTAACTCGGGCATACAGCCCCTGCACACACAGACGTAACTCGGGCATACAGCTGATGACACGCACAGACATAACTCGGGCACACAGCTGATGACACGCACAGGCAGATGTCAGAGGAGCACAAACCCACCTGAATTCACAGCCCTCTCCCAAGCACACCACCATGCCATTGCACAAAGGGCCACTACAGCGTTGCTCACACCATGCGTCCTCGCCATTGCCTTGGCACTACAGGGCTCTAACCAGCCTCTGTTGATTTCTGTGGCCTCGAGGCTGGAGTGGCTACATGACTCAGGCAATGACATCAGAAGGTCTGGACAGCAGCTGTGCATACAGTCGTCCTCCCTGGTTGCTGAGAACAGCCAAGCTAGCCTATCAGAGGATGACAGCCCCGGCCACCCCCACTAACGCTCTGGACACGATGAGGCTATTACTGACACAGCATCGTGAGGAATAGTCAAACCTGATGTGTCCCCGGGGGTGGTGTACGGTCCAGTAGGTGCTGCCAGGAGGCTTTTTGATTTTTTTCCTTTTTGGAAGAATTGATGCTATTCTTCAGAAAAGTGATATGCACACCCCAGGCATATGCATCTTCTGAGTGTGTATGTATATGTGTTGTGTGTTCATGTAGGTGCGCATGGGTGACACCCTCAGGTGTCATTCTTTGAGAACACCATCACCATCCACTCACCCCCTGAAGCTTACCACACAGGCTAGACTGAGTGACCAGTGAGCCCCAGGGATCCACCTGGGTCTACCTCCCAGCATTTGGATTATCAGCATGTGCCATCATGCCCAGACATAGGTTCTGGGGATCACACTCTGGTCCTGAAGCTTATAAGGTAATCACTTCACTCCCGTGCCCCAGCTACCTCCCTTCAGCCCCCAGACACACGTATCTTTAAAAGTTTCCCTCCCAGAGTCATCAAACCCCAAAGGTCAGTCACGCCAGGTGGAGAAGCCTGACTGGCCCATCTCAACTCCTCTGAATCCCTTCTTGACATAAAATCTCCCCCATAGACCTCACAACCCATCCCCCTACCTCCCTTCTCCCTGAGCACATCCACCATGTGTCCAAGTCCTGAATACGACCCTCCCCACACATTCAAGCTTTGCCAGTGGGCCAGGGGTCATCCCTGGAACTGTCTGGAAGATGCCCATGGTGCCCTGGCCAAGGCAGGCAAGAGGATCCTATTCTTTTTGTTGTTGTTGTTGTT
>PVHP010016396.1:0-35959 GCA_004024765.1 Zapus hudsonius | reverse complement strand
TGCAAAGTCCAGATAATCTGACACCCCAGCAAAACCAATTTTAAGGGGTCAGGTCCCAACAGGTCTTTCGTCTTAAGGGAGTTAAAGTCTATGCTGATGGTGGAGAGGAAGAACATAAAAATGAATTTTGAGTTTTCTCTGCCACAGGCATTTGTGCCAAGGTGGTTAATGTGTCAACAACATCGGGGGATCCCTCTGCTCAGGAGCCAAGAGGAATCTTTCAAAACTAGCAGGGAAAGGTGTTTCCCCATCACTCCAGCTTGGGAGACATTCTGTTAGTGACACATGTTCTTTCCCCCCCCCAAACAATGAAGTGTTCTGTGTGCTAACAACATAGCTTTAAAAAAAAAAAAAAAGTAAAACAAAATTCTGCATTTTTATAAAACTTGATAAAAAATAGTATTTCAAACTGTACAGTCACCAGAAGTACACAGTTATCAAAAATGCACACACTTCACTTGGCATCTCCAGCACCTTCGGCTTTCTGTGCCTAGAAGAGAAAGACAGATCAATGTAATGTGGATTTGAAAACACCTTTGTTCACGTTTCACACATAACATTATTTTGCTCGCAGGCAGAAATTCAGGTCTGGGACACTTAAAGACAACACTCAGGAGTTTTGAGAATGACTTGCTGGGTAACTCTGCTAAGTCACTGACCAGGTAGAGGGCATGACAAACCAGAAAACCCGACAAGTGTAGTGTATATGAGATCCCAGGACAGGACACCTCAGCGAGAGTCTTTCAGCTGACAGTAGATTTTCAGAACCCAGGATTTCCATCAACACATCTGAAGTGTCACAGACAGAAGGGTAGTAGAAGTTCACTGAATAAGCACACTAGCGAGAAGTCAAACAGAAAGAATACCTGGTCTGTTTTGGCATCTCCGTTTTCTGCAGGGTTGTTCCCATCCTTGCCAGCATCGGCTTTCCCCTTTTTCCCTTTGGGTACCTTTTCTCCCTTCTAAAAATTTTTTAAAAGGGGGGGGAGGGGAAAAAGAGTGGAACCGTTTCTCATTTCACGCCATCAGGGTCAGTCTACAAAGCTTTGCACAAATACGCACCCCCATCCATTTATAACTAATCAGACAGGCTCCAACTGTAATTTGTCGTGGTATTTTGCACACAAAACTCCATTATTTATGTATAAATCACAGAATAAACCAGCCAAAAACATTTAAGTATTTCACATTCAAATGCAGCATTCCATTCCGTAAACTAATAAAAGAATTCTTGCCAAGAACCAACGTTACAAGTCTCAAGGATAAGGCTACCAAAGTAACTGACTTAGGCTAAGGGGTGAGGACAGTTCTTCTGGGAAGACCCCTCAGCCGCACTCACCTTCGCAGGGGCCTTTTTCGGCTTGGGCTCTGGTTTTGGAGGAGCAGGTTTCTTATTTCGATAGGTGAAGGGAAGAGGAGATTATTAGTACCACAAACCCCAGAACAACCCACCAGCAAGCCCCGGAGCTGATGGGAGCTTCTCCTCCTTGGGAGAAGCTTGTAGAACGTGAACACTCAAGCTTCCCACTCTGGCCACAGCCAGCAGAACTACGGAGCCTGGACGTGCGGGGAGGACGAGCTCGCGGGCTTGGAAGTATTGGGGGGGGGGGGCAGAAGGCACACTTACAGCAGACAACCTGGCGGATCTTCTCTGCGGCTGGCAAAGCAAAAACGAAGAAAGTGAGCAAAGTAAACGCAGCTTGACGATGGGCTTCAGATCCCACCCAGTGAAGCAGGGCGCACGTCCCCCGGGCCCGCTCTCGACCTACCTCGTCCTTGCCCTTGGCCTTGTCTCCTTTAGCATCCCCTTCGGCCTGGAGAGAGAAACCACCACCGCGGCTGCTGACACTCGCCGGCAGCCCCGGCAGAGCAACAGCTGCCCACGGTGCAAACAAACCCTCCGGGGGCGGAGCCCGCGCCGTCGCCATGGCAGCCGTCGCGGGAGGGCGGGGGACTCGTGGGCGGCGGCGGCGCGCGTCCCGGGAGGGGCGGGGCCACGACGCAGGCCACGCCCCCGCGCCCGGAGCTTTTTGGCGGCAGCGCGTTCCCCCGCCCGCCCACCCCGAGCGCCGCCTTCCCGCCCTTTCGGGTTTGAATCGCCCGCCCGCCGGGAGGGAGGGAGGGGAGGGGGCGCGGCGGAGGGGAGGGAGCGGAGGGGCGCGGGCGGGCGCAGGAGCCCGCGGGGAGCGGGATAAACAGCTGCCAACATGGCTCCTCCCGCCGCAGCCGCCGCTCCTCCAATATGGCCTCTGGTGCCCGCGGCCAGCCGCCCCGCGCAGGGTGAGCCCGAGGCCTCGAGCGCGCATGGAGCGCCGCGCCGGGCGCCGTGCCCGCTCCGCCGGCGCTGGTTCCCGCGCCCCGAGCCGGGGAGGCGGCGGCGGTGACAGCGGCCGGGCGGGTGGCCCGGCGCCCGCGGCCCTCGCGCCACGTACCTTTCTCTTGGGCATGGCGGCAGCGGGGGACGTCGGCGCTGGGCACGAGGACGAGCGGCGTGCGGCTTGGGTCGGTCCGGGGGTCGTCCTCGCCGCTGCTTCTTCACACTGCTCGGGCTCCGGGGGGTTTATAAAGTTTTTATAGCGCTGGGAGCCCCGGACCGGTTAGAACCGGATTTCACCTCCCGCCGTCGCTCATTGGCCCAGCTGGGGTCACGTGGGCGGGGTTTAAACTCACCTCCTCTGGAGGGAGTGTGGGGGGAGGGCGCGCGAGACGGCGGCGCGCCTAGGGGGTGGGCGCGCGGCGAGCGAGAGTCGGCGGGCTCGGGCTCCGCTCCCGCCAAGAGCTGCTTCTGCAAACTACCAAGTTCCCTTCGCCTTGTGCGGCCGGCTGCCCACTTCTCCAGCCCGGGCGGCCCCGGGGACGTCTCCGCCGCGCGTCTTCCTGCTCCCGCCGGGACCCGGCTCCACCGGCGGCGGGAGGCGGCGCGCCGCCCGGGGCCGAGGCCGCCGATCCAGGGGGAAGCGGGCCCGCCTGGCGCAGCTGGACGTGCATCCTCCCGATCTGCCGCCCGCCTCTCCTAGAGGGCAGGCCCCAGGGGTGGGCTCCGGGGACACTGCCTCGCAGGGGTGTCTTCCCAGGGCTGCGGGGCAGGTAGGAGCTGTCCTTTCAGCACTCCGCTCAACGCCTCCCCTAACGCCAAAGCACCCCAACATCTGTCGGGTGGCTCCCGTAGGTCCCTGCACGTCCGGCCCTCAGAACCCCGTCGCAGAACGATGGGTAGCAGCCGTCAGGAAGGCCTGCGAGCACTCCCCTCCCCCTAAACACTACCGTCGGGAGCCATCTACCCAGATGCCCCCACCCGACGCGGCCACCAAGCCTGGGCGCTGCAGGCGCCACAGCTGGCGAGATCCCTCTTTCCACTGCCAGACTGGCTGCTTTTCACTTGGGCGAGGAAAAGGCCTGGGGATTAGGAAACGAGAGGAACAGGTGTTTTGATAGCTCTGGGGCTCCTCCATGCGCCCCAGCCCAGAAGCCAAGCAAGGGGCCTGGAGCTAGCCCAACAGGCCTGAAGAAGCTACCAGTTGTAGAAGGAGCTACCAGTTGTAGTTACCAAACACGTATTACAGCTAAGGATGTAAAAATTTCTATTTGACACACCCGGAACACAACAAAAAGGAACTTGGGTTTGGCAATCAGGTGAGCACACATAAATAGGTCCCGCTTGGTTTTGTGAAGCAGGGGTTGAAGCCAGTGTGTACAAATCATACCAGCAGAAAGAAAACCACCGTGAGTAGCCCTGGCTTAGGCAGCAGAGGACCTGTCTCTTCCCACCCCCACAGTGCCTCTGGTGGCAGCTCCTCCCTACTCCACCCTGGGTACCTTTCCCAGCATATAGGACCTCAGGCCAGGAGAGATACCAGTCCGATTAATCATGTCTACTGTACCCCAAATCATAAGGGAAAGCCAGACCGAGGAGACAGGACACACCAGCCATGATCGCAGGGCAGATTTCGCTTGCTGCCTTCAGCCTCTCCCTCCTTAATTGTAGGGCTCTGCAGTAGAGCCACATAATTCATGCCTCCCTAATTAAAGCTGTCAACAGCCCCATTGTAAAACTGCAAAATGTACAGCACCTGCTCTCCAGGAACCCTGTGCCAGGGATTGGTAGTGGGGAGTGCCAGGTATGTAGGGGGCCTTGGCGAAGGGTACATCAATCGGCTTCTTGGTTGCAGTTTCTGGCATTTATCTTTGATTCTTGGAAGAGGAATGATGGCCAAGAAGTCCTCAGCGCCAGGTAGAGGAAGGATAGGTACACCGTATAGGAAAGTTGGGGACATACACTTAGCAATGGTTTAGCAAGTGCCCACCCTTCTCCTGGAGAGGTGCTGGGGGAAGGGCTTCTAGACAGGAAAACAAGAGGACTAAGTAGCATCAGATTGGTATTCACGGCTAGATTTGCAGCTTGTGGGCACCTGAAGCACAGTTGCTTGTCAAAGGCACTAATCCTCTCAGTGAGGCCTGACAGAGGGAGGCAAGAGAAAGGACACAGCCTTGACTACCCTCCTCTTCCTGCTGGGCAGCCTTGGCCCCTCACAGGCAGACAGGGCCTGGAACAAGTTCTGCCATGCTGAGAATCAACTATCTTGGGGCCTACTTAGAGGAGGCAGGTCAAAGAGCCACAAGAAGCCTCCAGACTGGGAATCTGAGTTGGAGGGGCAGTATAGGAGAAATGCTTGGTTCTGCTCAGTCCCAGTGTGTACTGGGAAGTTGGCCTGTGTTGGATTAGATTCTCCAAGGCCTATAGCCCTCTACTACCCTGTAGCCATGAAGGGGGCCAGTCTCACTGGGGAGTGGAGTCTGGCCCCATGCCCTGCAAGAGGGGGAGAAAAGCTTGTGTGGGCTGAGTCAACAATAGGTAATTGGATTGTAATCACCCGCCTGGCTTCCATGAGCCATTGGGGGCGCTGAGCCTTTCAGTGAGCAATCAGTACTGCATGGTGGGAGGGGGCAGAGATTCAATAGCAAGTCCCAGGTGGAGAGCCAAGGGGAGGAGCAGCAGATGGGCAAATTTTCGTTGTCTTTCCCACCCCTTTCTTCCTTGCCCAATAATGCTGGCTGCCTATTAGCTATTTACCAGTAGATCCAAATCTTTTGTGAGAGTCAGGTGGGGAGGACTGAAATGAGTAAAAAAATGAGTAAAAAGGCCTAGGCTTTGGGGAGACCTTCTGCATGTTGAAGGATGTGCTGGTGGAAAAGAATTCATCCAGGAAAATAGGAAGCTGATGAGTTGGGGTCCCCTGTTCGCCAAATATACTTGTGACCCACCCTCAATCCTCAGCGGTTACTGTCTCAGATAGCCCAAAGATGTCTATGGACTCCCTGCCAGGCAAGCAGGGAGGTAGGTGCCTTTCACCAAGAGGAGAAAGGGGAGTGGGACCCTGGAGGCAGAGGGCAGGGCAAAATGGCCCATGGCCAGAGTCACTCAGGCTGATGCAGTGCCCAGAAGGGCCAGCCAGTCAGCCCGCTTGAGTTCCAAGGCCTGCAGGAAGCCCTGGACTCGCTCTTCCCGTCTAGCTGAGAGTTTGTGCAAGCGTGTCCATCGGAGCTGGGCGTCCCCACTGGCCTGCAGCCCCTCTTGCAGCAGCTGCTCTGTCACTGCAGCCTGGTCCCTCTCCAGCTGGTGCCTCTTCTGCTCCTCAGCATACATGTCTCTTGCCTTCTGCTAGAAAAAAGTAGGGTTTTGGGTGGGGCAGAGTGTAGGCCAGGTGAAGTAGAACCATGGAGTTTGTCCCAGCTGTGGAAAGGCTTGGGAGAGGTGAGCAGTGGATGCCAGGGTGACAGCAGCTGTGGGTCCATCTTGGATTATGTGGTGTGGAAGTATCTGCAGTCCTTAGATTTCTTCTCAAGCTCTCACTTAGGAACCAGGTAATAAATGTGGGTCTGACTTCTGATTCTCCAACTAGCTTCATGGCTTTGGGAAAATCTTCTCCTAACCTTATTTTTTCATCTGTAAAGTGGGGGTTGTGCTACTGAAGAGAGGTTTAAAGGATTATAGATAATACATGCAAAATCCTCACTAGCACATTAGCAGACTCTCAAACAGCAACTTCACATGTTGCTATTGTCTATGGTCTGCTGCAGGGAAGGCTCTATTCCTTTCTGGGGCACTGTTCACTGGCATTGCTTATGGTCTCCCAGGTTACTCTCAGGTGCCATTCTCCCACCTCCCTATGCTATTTTTCAGGGCACCAGACTTGCCACCTGTATGAACATTTCTATAAATGCCCCCCACTGAGCAAACAGGTTCAAGTCTCTTAAGCCAATCACTACATCTGTCCAGAACAGGCATTAGTGTCCACAGCTTTTTCTGTTAGGAAAGTGACTCTTGAAGGCTCTATAGAACCCAAAGGGCTCCTGACACCAGGTGCCAACACATCTCAGACTTTGTGTGTAGAGCTCTCCAGACAAATCATAAACTTCGAGACGGTGCTTTTTGCCTGGTAGCACTCGGGGCACTCTGTACATATGAAACTTCAATCACCTGGCCATGTGATCCCAGGAGAGCAGGGAGGATATTCCTGGCACAGGAGAGGAAATCCCCTTTGGAGCAGAATTGGAGTGACTGTCTCCTGGATGCTCTCTGCTGCCGCCAGTCTAACTGGCCTATACAGCCTTTGTACCGGAGCTCCTCCCATCAAGCCTATTTGTGAGTGAGCAGCCTAGGTGGGGTTATGTTTTTGAGACAGGGCCTGGCTGTGTTGTCCAGACTGGTCACAAGCCTCCTGCTTCAACTTCCCAAGAAACTGGGACTACAGGCATGCACCACCGTACCCAGTGAGCAACAGGGTTTTCAAAGGACATCTATATGTATCTTATACTCTGATGACCCTTACCACACCCAGCTTTGCATTGTGGCACTTTATGTTTATGTCTTGTGTTAATCAGCCTCTAAGCTCCTCGACAGTCCTGAGAGTGTCCTACTTATTATACACATGCCCTCCATCTGTGGTCTCACTTGACCTTCAGAAGGGAAGGATGAAGGAGGCTTTGATGCTTTGTTAAGGTCCTTCAGCAACAAAGATCTACTGTATGAATAACCACCCAGGAGAATTCTGGAATATCCTTCCTTGAGTGGTCCCCGGCACTGCTGCTGTGAGTGACATGAGGAACTATGAAAATACAGATGTGAGCTGTTAACAGGGCTCTGCATCTCGTGAAAGGGGCTTTTTTTCCTGGCATGAGTCAGAACCATGGGTCCTAGGTACAAGACCGAGAATGGAGATGCGCAAGAACCAGTCCCATAATCTAGGCCCTCAGAGAGCAGAACACAGCACAAAGAGAATGTGGAGGAGGTGATCAGGGAGATGGAGACAAGTGGCCCTGTAAGCTCAGAGAACTTAGGTTGATGAAAGCCAGGGAGGAGTGACTTGGAATGGCCTTTAACCAATGGGGAAGACTGGGAGAGAGGTGGGTGTGTGCACAGAGAATATTCTGGCAAGGAAATAACAAGCAAAAGTCAACACATGAAAGAGCTTGCTCAAGTGAGTGTCTGCTTGGACCCTGAGATTTGAGCTCCTGTCCAAAAGACTCTGACTTCTCTTGAGGCTATTTGTGTCTTTTTACTTTCTGAGACAAGGTCTTATGAAGGGCTGGCCTGGAAGTGCCCGCTGTCTGGATCAGGTTAGCCTCAGATTTGTAGTGACCCTCCTGCTGGGATTATAGGCCTTTGCCACCATATCCAGCTTCAAGGGTATTTTTGTGTGTGCAGAGTATATGTGTGATGTGTGTATGCACACTTGTGTCCTTTTCTCGCTCATCCACGTATTGCCTGAGATGGGGTCCATCAGCAAGCCCCAGCAGTTCTCCAGTTTGTAGCCCCTGTGGACTAGGGTTACAGATACGTGGCCACACCTAGCTTTTACAAAGGTTTTGGGAAGTCAAACTTGGTGGTCTTTGGCCTTCATGCTGACGTGGCAGCACTCTTAACCACTGAGCCTTCTCCCCAGCCCCAAGGCTGTTGTTTTGTTTTTCCCCCCAAGGTAGGGTCACTCTCTAGCCCAGACTGACCTGGAATTTACTACGCAGTCTCAAGGTGGCCTTGCAGTCTCAAGGTGGTCTTGAACTCACCCGATCCTCCTACCTCTGCCTCCCAAATGCTGGGATTAAAGAAGTGCACTACCATGCCCAGTTCCAAGGCTATTTCTTTTTTTTTTTTGTTTGTTTGTTTGTTTTCTTCCAAGGTTTTTTTTTTCGAGGTAGGGTCTCACTGTAGGCTGACCTGAAATTCACTATGTAGTCTCAGGCTGGCCTTGAACTCATGGCAATCCTCCTACCTCTGCCTCCAGAGTGCTGGGATTAAAGGCGTGTGCCACCACCACTGGCTAGGCTATTTCTTAATCTGAAGAAAGGGAAAGGTAGTACTCCCCTCCTGGGGTGACTGAGGAACAATGGAATAGTGAATGCTTTGCCTAGGGGTAGACTGTTAGCTATTCTTTTTTGCTGTTGTTTTTCAAGGTAGGGTCTCTCTAGCCCAGGCTGACCTGAAACTTACTATGTAGTCTCAGGCTGGACTCATGGCAATCCTCCCACCTCTGCCTCCAGAGTGCTGGATTTAAAGGTGTGTGCCTGGCTGCTGTTAGCTATCTTTCACCAATGTTGATGGCCAAGGCTAGGTAGGCAAAGTCCTGGCACAATCAAAATTATGGGAGATGCCTAGCCCCAGAGGGAGGGAACTGAGAGTTGGGTAAAGGCACCTTGTGAGATTCAGACTTCCTCCAAATGGCAACTTCCAACACAGGGCCAGTAGTGAAAGTGTAGCTAAGCCTGGCCCCTATTTGCTAGGAATCAATGGTTCACTGTGAGAATCAAAGTGGGGCACTCCCAAGGCCTTCTGTTCCAGCCTCCTCAGGTTACAGACAAGGACACTGAGGCCAAGCCAAGATGCAAAGGGACTTGACCTAGGTGAAATTGGTTGAAGTTCCTTTGTTTTCAACAAGATGGCTCCTTGATGATGGAAGTACATCTTGCACCTGTTGCTAAGCTGATGATCTGCTTCTCTGCACACATGCATGCCTGCCTGCCCACACTCATGGGACTGGATCTACTGTCCGAAATTTCGAGGTACCCTAGGTTCTTAGGTACTTGTCCTCAGAAAACCCAACCTAGACTGAGGTGTGGTAGCATACACCTGTAATCTCAGCATTTGGGGGGTGGGGAAAAGAAAGCTGAGACGAGAGGATTAATATGAGTTTTAGACCGCGAATTACCAGGCCAGCCAGAGCTACAGAGTGAGACACTGTCTCAAAAACAACAAAAAGCAAAAAACAAACTAAAGGGTGGGGAGATAGCTCAGCAGGTATGAGTACTTGAGTTCCAGCACCCAAGTGAAAAGCTGGGCATGGCCACATATGCCTCTCATCCCAGCACTGAGGGAGCAGACATGAGAATCACTGGGACTTTCTTTTTTTTTTTTTCAACCTGACCTGGAATTCACTATGTAGTCTCAGGGTGGCCTCAAACTCACGGCAATCCTCCTACCTCTGCCTCCCGAGTGCTGGGATTAAAGGTGTGCGCCACCACGCCCGGCATCACTGGGGCTTTCTGAAAAACCATGAGCTCCAGGTTCAGTGGAGACCCTCAAGGAAATAGGGCAGAAGAATGGCAGAGAAGTACACTCAAGTCCTCCTTTGGCTACTACACATGTGCACACAGGGTGCATGCATCTGCAGACAGAAGTGCATACACATGCATATATCACACACACAACTACACAAGAATAAAACCTATGCTAACAAAAGTCCTTCCTTCCTCCCTCTCCTGTTTGTATGTATGCATGTATGTTTAGAGACAGGATCTCACAATGTAGCCAAGGCTGGTTTCAAATTCCTTAGGCAATCTCAGTAGAAGAGGTCCAAGAAGTTCACTCTGAAAAATGTAGTTCTAACCTATTGATCTCAATCCCTCCTAGGCATTAAGCTTCTCTGCTCTTGTTCTCTCCCCAAAAGAACTAAGGAACAAGATGTGAGCACCCCATCCAGGACATAAAGTCTCAAGTCCTCTATCTCCTTGCTGGCTCCTAGAGAGAGACCTATAGGTCCTGGGGTTCAAAACAGTTATAAAGAGCTGGAGTTGTAGCTCAGAAAAATGAACACTTGCCTAGCATGTGCAAGACACTAAGTTCAATTCAGCAACTGTCTCTTCATCTGTCTGTCTTATCATACCAAGACCTTTTCACTTTGCTAGCCTCTAAGACTGGTTGGGTGACCATTTTAGATAATAAGGATTGGTTCTCACTAATTTCTACATGATCTCGACATCCCAGTAGCTAGTCTAGTGCAGAGCTTAAGTCCCCACCCTCTGCTTTGGCTTTCTGCAAAAAACAAAAGCACACTGGGCTGGTCTAGAGACAAAGCAGCTAGATTCTGACATTGAGAACTTGGTTAATGGGGCAAGAGCAGACATGGTAGTAGGAAACTGAAGAGCAAGAGGTGTGAAAAATCCAGTTTGGCCAAAAGTCCAATGATACAGGGCATTTAAAAAGGAGGTGAGGACTAGGGAGATGACTCCAAGAGCTTGCTGGGGGGACTGGAGAGATGACTCAGCAGTTAAGGAGTTTGCCTGCAAAGCCTAAGACCCAGGTTCAATTCCCCAGTACCTATGCAAAGTACCTATGTCAGATGCACATCTGGAGTTCGTTTGCAACTGCTGGAGGCCCTGACATGCCTATTCTATCTTTCTCCTCTCTCTCTCTCTCTCTCTCTGCTTGCAAATAAATAAAATAAAATATATTTTAAAAAAGAAAACAATGAGCTTCCTGAGCTGGGCATGGTGGTACATACCTTTAATCCCAGCAGAGACAGAGGTAGGAAAATTGATATGAGTTCTAGGCCAGTCAAGGACTACAGAGTGAGATCCAGGTCAGCCCAGGCTAGAGGGAGACCCTCCCTGGGGGACGGACGGACAAGGGATAGAGAGATGGCTCAGCAGTTAAGGCGCTTGCCTATAAAGCAGAAAGACCAGAGTTTTTGATTCCCCAGTAACCATGCAAAGTCAAATGTACAAAGTGGAGCATGCCTCTGGAGTTTGTTTGCAAAGACTAGAGGTCCTGGTGCGTCCACTCTCTCTCTCTCTCAAATAAATAAATGAAATATTTTTAAAAGCCAGCAAACTATAAAATCTTAAAAAAAAAAAAAAAAGATGAAGAGCTTGCCATGCAAGCTTGAAGAGCAGAGTTTGGATCCACAGAACCCACTTAAAAGTTAGATATAATTAGTGCAATCCCAAATTACCCACAACAGTGGGAGCTAGAGTCAGAAACTCAGAGTGTGTGGGCATTTACAGTGGCAAAAAAACAAGATACCCTAGTTCAGACAAGGTGGAGGCAAGGACCACCACCCTGAGATTGTCCTTTGACTTCCACATACACATTGTAGCACATACACACCCATACCGACACACAATTTTTAAAAGGCAAGCTGGTTGTAGTGGCACAAGGGTTTGATCTCAGTACTTGAATGGTAGATGCAGGAATATCAGGAGTTCAAAGTCATCTCGGTTACAGAGTGAGTTCAAGACCATCATGAACTACATGAAACTCTGTCTCAAAGAAAGCAAAAGAAAAAAATAAATAAAATTTAAAAAGGAGCTGGGTGTGATAGTTCATCTCTAGAATCCAAGCACTGTGAAGGCATCAGTAGGAGGATCACTGAGTTGGAGGCCAGTCTGGAACTATAAAATGAGTTCCAGGTCAGCCTTTCAGCCTTGGCTAGAATGAGACCCTACCTTCAACAACAACAACAAAAAACCTCCCCCCAAATTTAAAAAGAAGACAAAGAAAAGAGTTGGAAAGATCTTTCTGGTCTGAGGCCAGGCTGGTAAAGACTTTTTTTTTTTTTTTTTAGGTTCTCGCTCTAGTCCAGGCTGACCTGGAATTCACTATGTAGTCTCAGGGTGGCCTTGAACTCATGGTGATCCTCCTACCTCTGCCTCCTGAGTGCTGGGATTAAAGGCGTGCGCCACCACACCCGGCTAAGACCTTTTTTTTGAAAAGAGACAAAGAGGCAGACAGACATGCAGACCCTAATCCTAACATGCCAGTGTCTCTTGCCACTGGAACTGAATGCCAGGTGCATGTGCCATTTTGTGTGTATTAACTGCTGAGCCATCTCTTCAGCCCCTTGTGTGTCTCTCTTTACATGGGAGCTGGGGAAGTGAACCCAGGCCATAAGGCTTTAAAAGCAAATGCCTCTCTAACTACTGAGCCCCTGCCCTTGTCTACTTTCTCAACCACAAATATAAGGTCCATGAAGCCAGAACTCTTGTCTAGCTAGCTAACTGCTGATTCTCCCCTACCTAACCAACTTTAAAATAAACATAGAAAGGATGAAATGTAAGGTACTTAGCTGACAACCATGTGCAAAATGTCTGAGAAACTAAGAGATGACTATGAAAGGGTTCTAGGCATCCATACACAAGAGTATTTGTATATAAAAGCTCACATGCCAGGCTCCTCTGGGTTTCATGCAGAGCCAATTTACTCTCACTTTATATACACAACTCCAGTGTGCTTGATTAGCTGGTATGAGCCTACAGCTGATTTAAAACAGTAAACAGGAAGAAAAGACAATGAGGAATGCTGTCAGAATTAGTCATTGATTTAGGAGACAAAAGAGGGAAGACTCAGAAAATTATAGAAAAAGTTCAAAAGCCAGCATTTTGTAATAGGCTAACTTAAGCAGCCTCACTCTTCAAAAGCATATACCACTGAGTGCTTTAAACTGGTAGTTTCCATTATCATTATGGCCATCATTAGAAAGTGATTATCCTAGCTGGGTGTGGTGGCACATGCCTTTAATCCAGTAGTAGGAGGATTGCCGTGAGTTTGAGGTCACACAGCCTGGGCTAGCGCAAGACCTTACCTTGAGCACCCCCGCCCCATCCCACAAAAAGTTTTCCATCAAAAGGGTAAAAAAGTTTTAGTTCTTAAAGAGAGCTTTGGTCCATACGGAAAAATCTGATATTCACTCCTTATGGGTAGTATGTAATTTAGGCTTTGCTATTTTCCTTTTCTTCTTATTTGTTATTTATTTGCAAGGAAGAAAGGAGAGGAGGGAAGAGAGAATGGGAACACCAAGGGCCTGTTGCCACTGCAAATGAATTCCAGATACATGTGCCACCTTGTGCATCTGACTTTACACGGATACTAGGGAATCAAATCTGGGCCATCAGCTTTGCAAACAAGTGCCTTTAACTGCTGAGCCATCTCTCCAGCCTCTTTTTCATTTGTAAACCTTCTCTCTTAATTTCCTATTTTTAAAAAATATTTTATTATTTATTAATTTGAGACACATACACACAGAGCATGGGTACACCAGGGCCAGTTGCCACTGAGATGCATGTGCCACATTGTGCATCTGGTTTTATTTGAGTACTAAGGAATAGAACCTGGGTTGACAGGCTTTGCAAGCAAGCACATTTAACCACTGAGCTATCTACCCAGCCCCTCAATTTCCTATTTTGAGAATGATCAAGCTTTCATAATTCAATTAACTTATGCCAGGAGTTCTACACTTGGAATTTGTGGACAGATTTCAGGGATTCCATGTGTCCCAGAAGTAGTCTATCTATTTGAATGATAAGTGCATTTTCTAGAAAGCTGCTGTGTAGTTTTTGTTTTTGCTCTGTGTGTTTATGTGTGTGTGTGTGAGACAAGTATACCACAGCATGGGTGGAAATGTGAAGATAACCCCAGGTGCTGCTGGTCCTTGCGGTGGTTTGACTGCAGAATGTCCCTCATAGCCTCTATGTTTTAAATATTTGAACCTCAGCTGGTAGCAATATGGGAATGTTGTGGAGCCTTACTTAAGGAGGTATCAGTCCAGCCCACTGGGTGCTCAGTGCTAACTCACTTAGGCTACTTTCTTTCTGTTACTGTGACAAGCTGTGGCACCCAAGCTGCCTGCCATGACATGCTTTCCCTACCAAGATGAAACTTCCCCTCAAAGATGTAAGCCCATACAGTGCAATCTTCCAGACACAAAATGGCCTTGAAATTCATGACTTCACAGTGCCTGACACTACCTACACAAGACCTTCATAATGGGAGGAAAAGATGATGACATCGAGACAAAATAAAGACTAAATGAAAGAAGGAGGGGATATGATGGAGGGTGGATTTGAGAGGGGTGAGGTGAGAGTGGGGAGGGAAATATCATGGTTTATTGTCTATAATTATAGAAGCTGTCAATAAAAAGTTGAGAAAAATATATCCTTAATAAAATCTCTAACTCTGCTTCTTAAAAAAAATAAAATAGGTTGGGTATGGTGGCGCACGCCTTTAATCCCAGCACTTGGGAGGCAGAGGTAGGAGGATCACCATGAGTTCAAGGCCTCCCTGAGACTACATAGTGAATTCTAGGTCAGCCTGGACTAGAGTGAGACTCTACCTCGAAAAACAAAACAAAACAAAAAACAAAAAATAAAATAAAGTAAGCTAAAATATACCCTTTCCTTCCAGCAGCTGCTCCTGGTCTGGGGTTTTGTTCCACCAATGAAAAGATAGCTGCTATAGTCTTCTCCTTCCATCCTGTTTGAGGCAGTCTTTCATTGCTCACCTCTGCATTTGCCAAGCAAGCTGGCCTGTGAGCTTTCTACCTCAACATAGGTACACCAGGGTTACAAATGGTCATGCCACCGTGTCTAGCTATATGTGGGTGCTGGAGGTCCAACCTCAAAGTACTCATTGCATGGCAAGCACTTACCCACTGAGCTACCTCTCCAGCTCTGACCTGTAGTTTTCCTATGTTTATGCTTTATGGCTTCCATTACATTCTCCAAAAGGGTCAAAGGAAACTGAGAAGCATTGACTTACATCATCATTTCCTCTTGGGCGTTATCTCCCCAATCTTATAAGTGGGTGTGCACATGTGTTCATATACACATGCATATGCAAGGGAGTGTGCACATGTGACGGCCATAGCATAACCTTAGGAGTCATCTGACGAACATGGTCTACCTCCTTTGAGTCAGGGTCTCAGCCAGGTATGGTGGTACTCAAGAGGCAGAGGTAGGAGGATAGCTGTGAGTTTCAGGTCAGCCTGGGACTACAGAGTTAGTTCCAAGTCAGCATGGGCTAGAGTGAAAGCCCGCCTTGAGTGAAGGGAAAAAAAAAAAAAAAAAAGGCAGGGTCTCCCATTGGGTTAGGGTAGAATATCGAGCCCAGTTTCTCCTGCTTCCACAACCTCAGCACTGGGATTACAAGTGTGTATCATCAAACCTGGCAGTTTGTGTGGATGATGGGAAGTGAACTCAGGTTCTCATGTTTGTGAGGCAAACACTTTTACCAGCTGAGCTACCTATCTCCCTAGCCAAGTTCAGTTCTTAGTTCTGTGGCCTAGGGTCAGAGTCTCCCTGCCCCATTTTCATATCTAAAAAACAAGGACACGAAACTTGCCCAGTTGCTGAGGAGGGTTAAATCAAGAAATATATAAAATCGGCTGGTTGTGGTGGCAAACATCTTTAATCCTAGCATTTGGGAGGCACACGAGGAGGATCGCTGTTGAGTTCCAGGTCAGCCTGGGCTAAAGTGAGATCCTACGTCAGAAAAATAAAATTAGGGGGCTAGAGAGATGGCTTAGCGGTTTGTTTGCAGTAGGAGGAGGCCCTGGTATTCCCATTCTTTCTCTTTCCCTTCCTCTCTCTCATAAATAAATATTTTTTAAAAATCTAAGTGGAGGGGCTGGAGAGAGATGGCTTTGCGGTTAAGGTGTTTTTTGCCTGCAAAGCAGAAGGATCAGAGTTTGACTCCCCAGTGTCCACATACAGCCAGATACACAAGGTGGCTCATGTGTAGTTTGTTTGCAGTGGCTAGAGGCCCTGGCACACCCATTCTATCTGCCTTTATCTCTCTCACTCTCTCTCAAATAAATAAAAATTTAAAAAATAATAAAAATAAAAGATAAATATGCTTGTCGGGAATGATGGTGTGCGCCTTTAATCACAGCCCTCGGGAGACAGAGGCAGGAGGATCACTGTGAGTTTGGGGCCACCCTGAGACTACATAGTGAATTCTAGGTCAACCTGGGCTACACTGAGACCCTACCTTGAAAAACAGGAAAAAAAATTTTTTTAGAAAGGTAAAGATAATAATATATATGAAATTTCCACAGAAGACCCCCAGTAAATAAGCCCCCCCTGCCATTAAGAAGAGCAAGAAGCAGACATGAGTGATTCTACCTTCTAAGGAAAAGAGTTCCCCAGTATGGGAATCAACACTGAAAGCAGGGCAATAAGCCCTAGCACAAGGGCTCTGATATAACAGAAAGACAACACTATTTATTCTTAATCTTTTCTATAGGAGGCTTAGACTTTCTAGACTTCCACTGCTACAACTATTTTATTATGTTTTGAGACACAGTCTCAAATTCACGCTGGCCTTAAAAAATTTTAAATCCTCCCACCTCAGACTCCCAAGTAGATAAGGATTATAGAGGGCTGTCAACATTCCTAGCTATGCTTTTGTTGTTTTTTGTTTTGTTTTGTTTTTGTTTTTTTTCGAGGTAGGGTTTCACTCCAGCCCAGGCTGGCCTCAAACTCATGGTGATTCTCCAACATCTGCCTACCAAGTGCTGTGATTAAAGGCATGCGCCACCATGCCTGGCTTTGTTTTTCGAGGTAGGGTCTTGCTATAGCTCAGGCTGACCTGGAATTCACTATGTAGCCCTAGACTGGCCTTGAACTCACATTGATCCTCTTACCTCTGCTTCCTGATTTCTGGCATCAAAGACATGCACCGCAATACCTGGCCAGCTATGACCTTTTACTAAGATAGTACTTTCAGTGAACAATGGACAAGCTTTCTGAACAGCCCTCTCCTGGTCTGTATCAGGTAAAGGCATATCGTGAACCCTACCTGCCTGTGGTGTTTGTCCCTGAATCATTTCTATTACTCATGTATGAAGCAGAGACTAGTAAGATGACCTGACTGGGATCTAGGTGAGCATTAAATGAGATGCTGTGTATAAACCATTTACTGTCTGACACACAGTAAATGCCCAGTGAGTACGAGCTACCATCATTATTATACTGATCATCAATATGTTTGTCAGGAAATGCTTGGGACATAGGCCGCACCACCTAACCCTTCTCTTCCATCCCATCCAGTCAGGCCAACCACAGACTCGTACCTGAAGTGCACTATGGTTCATCTGATACTGAAGGATGGCCTCACAGAGGTTCCAAAATGTGTATTCTGGCCACAGAACAGGTTGGAACACTAGGCAGGAATGGGAGGTCTGGGAAAGATAGGGAAGAGACATGGTTTAGTAACATGCTGTGGGGTCACATTGCTGGTCAGTCAGCCAAGGGAGGAGCAGGCTAGATGGTAAAAAGACCAAAGAGAAGTTGGCACAGGTATTCCAAAGCTGTAGCAAAGATGGAGGGGGATCATTGGAGACAATTATTTTCTCACCTGTGGTAAAGCAGAACCAACTAGATCAACATTTCTACCAAGATTTTTCTAGGGCTATGAAATAACATCTGTATTATGTTGTTAGCACATGGCCCCTGTCATTGTTTTTTTTTTTTAATATTTTATTTATTCATTTTCAAGCAGAGAGATACAGGAGATAGATGATGATGATGATGATGATAGAGAGAGAGAGACAGAGACAGAGAGAGACAGAGAGAGCACCAAGGCCACCATCTTGTGGATCTGGCCTATGTGGGTCCTGGGGAATTGAACCGGGGGCCTCAGGCACTGGAGGCAAGTGCCTTAACCTCTGAGCCATATCTCCAGCCCTGTCATTGTTTTTGTTTCTGAAATTTTTATTTGTGTGTGGATGGATCTACCAGATCCTCTTGCTGATGCAAATAAACACCAAAAACACCACTTTTCTTCACCTGGCTTATGTGGGTGGTTTAGGAATTAAATCCAGACCAGCAGGCTTTGCAAGCAAATGCCTTTAAATATTATTCATTTGCAGAGAGAGAGAAAAAAGAGAGGCTGAGACTGGGCTGAACAGCCCTTTCCTGGTCTGTATCAGCCTCTGCAACTGAACTCCAGATGCATGCATTATTTCTCCAGCCCAAAAGAGCCTTTAAACACTGAACCATCTCCCCCCCACACACACACCTTTTTTTTCTTTTCAAGGCAGGGTTTCGCTGTAGTTCAGGCTGAGCTGAAATTCACTATGTAGTATCAGGATGGCCTCAAACTCACAGCAAGCCTCCTACCTTTGCTTCTGGAGTGCTGGGATTAAAAGCATGCGTCACCATGCCCTGCTCCCCCCCTCCCCTTTTCTTCAAGGCAAGGTTTCATTCTATTCTAGGCCTAATGGCCACTATTATTTTTAAGTAGCAGCAGGGTGGCACCATGGTTAAGAGCATGTCTGGCTCTAAATTCTGGAACTATCACTACAATTTAAGTTGAATAAGTTACTTAATTGCTCTGGGCCTCAGATTCTTCAAGTGTAAATTTGGATAACATGAATATCTAGGTGTTTAAAAATATATTTATTAGCCAGATGCTCAGAGTGGTGCATGCATCTGGAATTCATTAACAGGTGGAGGCCCTGGTACACCTGTTCTGTCTCACCTCTCTCCATCTCTCTCTGCTTGCAAATTTATCTACCTACCTCCTTCCCTCCCTCCACACATTGAGACAGAGAAGGAGAGTACGGGTTCACCAGGGCTTCCTGCAACTGTAAACGAACTACAGACATATGAACCCCTTGTGCTTTATGTGGAAACTGGGGAATCAAACCCAAGCCAACAAACTTTGCAAGCAAGTGCCTTTAATGACTGTGCCATCTCTCCAGCCCATGAAATATTTAGGGTTTGGGCTAGTATGAAGATTAAAGCACAAAGCAGGGTGAACTTGAATAATCGTCACAAGCACTGAGCTATCCCACAGTCCCCACACTCCTGATCTCCATTGCTTGACCCCTGTAGGGGTGAATATTTTCAGTCTCACAGGGGAGAATGTAGTTGTCAGTTTGCTATGCTAAACCAAATGTCACCAACCAAGCCCACAGCTTCTACCAAAGTACCAAGCTTTTTTTTGTTGTTATGTGTGTGTAGATAGATAGGTTGTTTATTTTTATTTTTTATTTTTGAGATCGGGTCTCACTCTAGTTAGTCCAGGCAGACCTGAAACTCACTCTGTAGTTCCAGCCTGGCCTTGAACTAACAGCAATCCTCTTACCTCTGCCTCCTGAGTGCCCAACATACCAAGTCTTTTCTATGGAACAAATGAAAGTGACATTCTTTTCCCCTTCAATCCATCCCCCCAACCCCCCGCCAGGTAGGGCCTTTTTCTAAGCCTGGCTGATCTGGAATTCACTATGTAGTCTCAGGGTGGCCTTGAACTCATGGCAATCCTACCTACCTACCTCTGCCTCCCCAGTGCTGAGATTAAAAGCAATACCCAGTGCTTTGGTATCTAGGTTGGCCTCTTTGGTATGTGCTTTACCAGTATGCAACTTCTAATATTCCCTCTCCTACCCATCCCATCTCCTACTGCCAGGGATCAAATCCAGAGCCTTGTGCAATCTTAACACTGAATGTCATACCCAGCCTGCTACTGTGGTCTCTTAAATCTCAATGGTGGCTCAGCCCTGTAATCCCAGTACTTCAGAGGCTAAGGTAGGAGGCTCATCCTGAGTTTGAGGCCAGCCTGGGCTAGAGAGTGAGTTCCATGTCAGTTTGAGCTAGAGTAAGACCCTGCCTGGGGAGGGGAAAAAAAAAGGCTGGAAAGATGGCTTAGCAGTTAAGGCACTTACTTATAAAGCCTAATGACCTGAGTTTGATTACCTACATAAAGCCAGATGCACAAGGTGGTACATAAGTTCACTTGTAGCGGCTAGAGGCCCTGGCATGCCCATTCTCTGTCTTTTTTTTTTTTTCTCTCTCTGCTTGCAAATAAATAAATAAAATGTATAATAATTAAAGAAAAGCATCTCAGTCAATTTTATGAATGTGACCTGAGTAGCAGGTGGCCACAGAACCATTTGGTGCACATCATACTTCCTTCACTATAAAATGAAAGGGGCCGAGTGCAGTGGCACATGCCTTATATCCTAGCACTCAGGAGGCAGAGGAAGGAAGATCACTGTAAGTTCCAGGACAGTCGAAAAACAAAACAAAAACAAAAAAAGACCCAGACATCTTCAATAGTTTTCAGGTCAGTTTTAAGACTGATCCCTTAAAACTCTAGACTATTGAGGCTGGAGAGACGACATAGTGGCTAAAGGCACTTGCTTGCAAGTCTGATAGCCCAGGTTCAATTGCCAGTACCCGCATAAAGCCAGATGCACAAAATGGTATGTGCACCTGGAGTGAGTTTGTAATGGCATGAGGCCATGGTGTGCCCATTCTCTCTCAAATAAATAAAAAAGTACATACATATTTAAGAACTTTATTGTGTGATAAGCTTCCAAGCTAAGTTTGTCTCCAACCTCTCCTTTCCCCATCCCCCGATTTGATACACGATCTTATGTATCCCAGGCCAAAGACTGTTCTTGAACTCCTGATCCTCCTGCCTCCATTTCCCAAGTTCTGCACGTGGAGATAAACCATCCTCATCCAGGATGTGGGTAACCGCAGTGCTCATGCCAGCACAAATATAATGTTCTTAGAATCCACCTACCTGCCAGAGCAGGAAGTCACTCAGCCGCACTTCTCCAGAGGTCCGTATCAGGATGTCAGGATTGGGAGAGTGGTTGCTATAGAGGCACTTATCAAGCAGAGACTCGGAGACATCACTGAGGTGAGCAGGAGACAGAAGCACATGTCCTTTTTTGTAGCACTCTCTTGGTGAACTTCCCAGTTTAAAGGCCACTGTCTTGCCAAGTACATTCACACCCCCACAGATTTTTAAATCTACACAGTATTTCTTTTGGTCGGGGTAGGAAGACTGGGAATTGAACCCAGAGCATTGCACATGCTAGGCAAATGTTATACCACCATGGTACATCCTCAGCCCTACATACTTATCTATAACCTCATTTTTATACAAGAAAACTGAGGTTCAAATATGAACAGTTTGCCAAAAATTCATTTAGCTGCAAGAATAAAAGCAGCTGCAGCCACTAGAATTTGTTTGCTTTTCACTTAAAACATTTTGTTTTTAAAAAGGCATTCACTGAGCTGGAGCAATGATTCAGTGGTTAAAGGCACTTGCTCCATAAGCTGGGCACAAAGTGGCACACACATCTGTAACCCCAATGTACCTACCACAATGTCAGATGGGGAAAAAAATCCTAAAGCTTGTGGGCCAGTCTGCTTTACTCGATTACAAAACAAGAGAAACTGTCTCAAAAGAAGGTGGACAGAGAAGGACCAGCATGCTAAAGGTGTCCTCTGACCTACACACAACATGGCATGCCCCCACATATATATACACACACATAAACAATTAAAAAGGCATCCACCCTATGACCTAGCTATTTCACGAAACACTATGCAACTAGGTTTTTGATACTTTTTATATAATGAACAGTTTGAAAAATTATTTTATTTATTTATGAGAGAAACGAACTTCAGACACATGCACTACTTTGTTGCTTTGGATGTACATGGGTATTAGGGTTTCCAACCTGAGCTGTCAGGCTCTGCAAGTAAGTGCCTTTAAGCACTGAGCCATCTCTCCAGCCCAAGCATTTCTTCCCCCTCCCCGAAGGTAGGGTCTCATTCTTGCCTAGGCTGACCTGACATTCACTCTGTGGTCAAGGATTGCTGTGAGTTCAAGGCTGGGCAACCCTCCTACCTCTGCCTCCTGAGTACTGAGATTAAAGGAGTGTGTTACCATGCCTGACTCAGTTTTTGATTTTTAATAAAGATAAATCTAGGACTAGGAATGAAACTCACTGGTAGTGTCTTCCAAGCTTGTATAAGGCCTCCAGTTTGGTAGCCAGTACTACAAAACTAACTTAAACAACAAAAATAAAACAAAAAAATAAAGCTGGGGCTAATAAGATGGTTCAGTGGCTCAATGCACTTGCTTGCAAATCTTATCAGCCTGTGTTTTATTCCCTAGCACCCACATAAACCCAAATGCAAAGTAGCACATACATGGTACATGTGCACCCACATATACAAATAAAATTTTAAAAAAGATGAATACACTGATTTGGAAAGATGCTCAATATCTAATGTTACATGAAAAAGCAAGTTTCAGAAAAGTGTAAAAAACATACACACATAACTGCAGTCACTCATACACGTGCATAAATGAGATGAATGTAATAACCATACACTATGGAAACCCACTACATGTACATATGTGTGTACATGAGGAACAAGGTCTATAAAACCTCACATCACTAACAGTGGCTTGGAAGAAGGAAAGACTCCTTACTTTGTGGACTTCTATTAGTGTTCAAATTAATTAAAAACAATTTCCCAAAACTTATGTAAGTCAAATGGTCCCTAAAACACTGTAAAAAACCAAAACAAACAGAAAACAATAAAAACAGTACTGGGTGTGGTGGCTCATGCCTTTAATCACAGCACTTAGGAGGCAGAAGTAGGAGGATCACCATGAGTTCAAAGCCACCCTGAAACTAGATGGTGAATTAAAGGTTAGCCTGGCTAGATGGTTAAAGGCAGCCTCGAAAAGCCAATAAAATAAAGATGTGTACTGGGGAAGAGTACAGAAGACAAGCTTTCTTAGGGGAAAAATCTTTCTGGTCACATAGTCAAGAAAGCAAAAGATTCAGGCTGAATGTCCAAAACAAGATTCAAAGAGGGAGGCACACGCTTGTAATCTTCGCATTTGGAAGGCTAAAGCAGGAGGATCAATTGGTTAAGGCTAGCTTGGGTGACACAGTGAAGTCTCAAAACTCAAAAAATGAGTTGGATGTGATGGCGCATGCCAATCCCAGGCTGAGGTAGGAGTATAGCCTGAGTGTGAGGCAAGTCTCGGCTACAGAGTGAGTTCTAGGTCAGTCTGGACTAGAGTGAGACTGCTTAAAAAAAAAAAAAAAAACAACAGGGGCTGGAGAGATGGATCAGTGGTTAAGACACTTGCCTACACAGCCTAATGACCGGGGTTCATGAGGTTCAATTCCTTAGTACTCACATAATGCCAGATGCACAAAGTAGTACATGCATCTGGAGTTTGCTTGCAGCGACTGGAAAACCTGATACACCCATTCTCTATGTCTCTGCTTGCAAATAAATTTTTTTTAAAAAAGTTTTTAAAAAAGCATACAATCATTAGCTGCCAGTCTTTGGACATACTCTTCATTTCTCAGCCATCTTTTGCAAACAACAGAGGAAGGATGCACTTTCTGTATCATTTCAAAGGAAACAGTACTTGCATAGGACTGGAAAATAGAAAGGGTTCTGGGCTCAGATATCCCTGGCAATCTCAGTCTTGTCTTGGCCACACATTATGTGAGACCTGTTTAACCCACATGATTGCTCAGCTCTCTTAGTCTACTTGTCGAATCCACTATGTAGGTTTTTGTGAGAGTCAAATCAAATGAAATAACACATTTCAGTGTACCTTGGAACTATATATAGTGCTAGGTAAATAAGGAATAATAACAAACATTTCTAGACCCGTTACGTTGCTCTATGACTTTGAATATTCACTTAGATTTATTTATTTTTGTTTTTTTTGGTTTTTCAAGAGAGGGTCTCACTCTAGCCCAGGCTGACGTGTAATTCACTACGTAGCCTCAAACTCATGGTGATCCTCCTACTCTGCCTCCTTAGTGCTAGGATTAAAGGCATGAGCCACCATGTCTAGCTCCACTTAGAATTTTATTTTTATTATTTTAAAACTTTTAACTTTCAGCCAGGCGTGGTGGCGCACGCCTTTAATCCCAGCACTCGGGAGGCAGAGGTAGGAGGATTGCCATGAGTTCAAGGCCACCCTGATACTACATAGTGAATTCCAGGTCAGCCTGGACTGGAGTGAGACCCAACCTCGAAACACCAAAAAAAAAAAAAAAAAAAAAAAAAAGCCTTTTAACTTTCTACTATAACTAAGTTATTTCATTTACTTATTTGAGAGAGTGATAGAAAGAATGAGAATGAGCAGACTAGGGCCTCCAGTCACTGCAAATGAACTCCAGACACATGCGCCACCTTGTGCATCAGGCATTATGTGGGTACTGGGGAATCGAACTCCGGTCTTTTGCCTTGCAGGTAAAAAACACCTTAACCGCTAAGCCATCTCTCCAGCCCCTCCACTTAGATTTTTAAAAAATATTTATTTATGAGAGAGAGAAGGAGAAAGAGAATGGGAATACCAGGGCCTTCTACTACTGCAAACAAACTCCAAATCCATGCACCACGTTGTACATCTGGCGCTATGTGGACACTGAGGACTCAAATCCATGCCGTGGGACTTTATAAGCAAGTGCTTTTAACTGCTGAGCCATTTCTTGTGCCCTGCCACTTAGATTTTGAGTTTTAAATGTCCTTTTTTTTTTTGGTTTTTCGAGGTAGGGTCTCGCTCTAGCCCAAGGTGACCTGGAATTCACTCTGTAGTTTCAGGCTGGCCTCAAACTCACAACGATCCTCCTACCTCTGCCTCCTGAGTGCTGGGATAAAATTAAAGGGGTGTGCCACCAGGCCCGGCTTGTAAATGTTTTATAAAGAGTCTGCTCCCCCCCCCCCACCAAAAAAGCCAGGCTTGATGGTGCATGCCTTTAATTCTAGCACTTAGGAGACAGAGGTAGGAGGATGGCTGTGAGTTCAAGACCACCCTGAGACTACATGGTGAATTCCAGGTCAGCCAGGGCTATCGGAAGACCCTACCTCTCTGTGATCCTCCTACCCCTGCCTAGGAATAAAAGTGAGTTCCAGGTCAGCCTGGGCTAGAGAGTCTCTAAAAAAAAAAAAAAAAAAAAGGCAGCAGCAGCATTTGTTTTGGGGCTGGAGAGATGGTTCAGCAGTGAAAGGCACTTGTTTGCCAAGGCTGCTGGCCTGGGTTCAATCCCCAGATGCACAAAGTTGTGCATGTGTCTGGAGTTCATTTGCAGTGATAGGAAGCCCTGGGATGCCCAAATCTTTCTCTCTCCCTCCCTCCCTCCCTCCTCACAAATAAAATAAATAAATAAATAAATAAATAAATAAATAAATAAATAAATAAATAAATAATAAAGAGCTTTCCTTACCTACTTCAGAACATGGGCAGCATTCTTATAGAAAAGACCTAAGTCACCGGGCGTGGTGTCGCACGCCTTTAATCCCAGCACTCAGGAGGAGGATCGCTGAGAGTTCAAGGCCACCCTGAGACTACATAGTGAATTCCAGGTCAGCCACAACTAGAGCGAGACCCTACCTCAAAAAACCAAAAAGAAAAAAGAAAAAAAAAAGAAATCTTTAGAGAATAGGGTGGTAGAACAACTGCCTAGCATGACAAAGCCCTGGATCTGATCCCCATCATAAGAAAAATAAACAAATAAACAAACAAACAAATAAATAAATAAATAAATCTTGGCAAGAAAAATGTCAATGCACATCTCCAGACCCGGCTGCCTAGGAAGTGATCCAAAGAAAAGTAGTCAAGTGGGAAGCTGGGCTGGGTAGATGCCTAAGCAGGTAAAGGCTCTTGCTTGCAAAGCCTGATGGTTCAGGGTTCGATTCCCCTGTAGCCATGTAAAGCCAGACCAAATGTGCAGTAAATCTGTAGTGGCAAAGAATGGCATGCCCATACTCACTACTCCTTGTCTCTTTTTTTCTCTCCCAAATAAATAAATAAATAAATAAATTTTTAATAAGCTCAAGGATTTTATTTTGGCATTGTTTATAATAGAAATTGGAAACAGCCTACTTACGGAACAAAGATGTTTTTAAAGAATTCAAGAAAGATACATCTGGCAGCTAGTAAAACGATCCAAAAAATTAAAAATAAACCTTCCATGTCCCATGCTTTTATTTAAATTTATTTATGTGTGTCATAAAAAGTTTTCCTATTATAATATTAAATGGAAAAAAGCAACATTCAGGATATAAACTGTTCACAGTATGATTTCATCTGTGACAGCAAATATTTACAATGTAGATGGATTTGCTTTATTTTTATTGTAGTGCTGAGGAGAATCCTAGGCAAGCTATCCCTGACTAAGAGATGAGCCCAGCCTCCCCCCACCCCGTCCCTTTTCCTGTTTGTTTTTTAAATATTTATTTGAGCAAAAGAAAGGGAGTATGATGGTTAAGTTTTGTTGTCAACTTGACCTTTTAAGTAATCTTGGGTGGGTCTCTGAGGATGTCTACAGGAAGGCAGCCTCTCAGTAGGGGGCAATATGTAAAGAAGCTCAAAGAAGCTAGAAATAAACATCCTTTCCTGTGTGGGCAGTACAGGAAGGAAATTCCAGACTCAGAAAGTCATTAAAGTCTGGGAAAGGGTTGTAAGATCCCACCCTAAGGCTATACAAAGGGGAATAAATTCTCTTCTTGTCCCTCCTGCCTGTTTGCTGTTCTATGTGTCTAGTGTTGGTGATGGGTTTCTCTCTCTGCTCGGACCTGTGAAAGGGGAGCAACCTGTTTTGCATTCTGGAACTTGCCCTGTATCTATAGCTACAAATAAATTCTTTCCTCCCATAAATTGTGCCTGGTTTGAAGATTCATCCCAGTGGTGTGGCTGACCAGAACAGGGAGAAAGATAATGGGCATACTAGAGCATTCTCCTAAATGAACTCCAGGTGCATGCACTATTTTGTATATTTGACTGTACCTGGGTACTGGGAAATTGAACCTGGGCCATCAGGCTTTGCAAGTAAGCACCTTTAACCCCTGAGCCATCTCTCCAGTCCCCCAGCCCTTCTTATGAAACAGGGTCTTACAATGTAGCCCTGGCTGGAGTTTACAAACTCTGATCCTACTGTTTCAGCCTCTTAAATGCTAGGGATTATAGGTATGCACACCATACCTAGGTTGGATTTGTGTTTAAAAAGATAACTCCATCTTGATGAAGGAAACTGTTCTCTAATCGATCTGGAGGCCAATTCCAAGGAAGACAATACATGCCTGGTTCTGAAGACCTAGCCAAAAACCTATGGTTGGGAGGTCACGAGACATAGAGGAGTAATGTCTGCTGTTGTCTGGCTAAATACATATATGATGCTACTCTCACTTTTGGCAAGAGAAGCTTCTCTTCTCAGATAGTGGTGACCAAAAGTCATTTTGAGAATGACTCAAAAGATACCATAGTGCTGAGAAGTGGTAAAGTGGAGTGTACAGCACTGGGACATCTTTTTCACACTTCCCAAGGCTCAGGGTCTATTGTGGAAGAAGTGGTGGAAAGATTGTAAGAGCCAAAGGAAGGGTTGGACAGCTTACAATGCAAACTTCCAGACACAAAATGTGCCTGACACTTCATAAGACCTTCAAAATGGGAGGAAAAGAGCCAGGCGTGGTGGCGCACACCTTTAATCCCAGCACTCGGGAAGCAGAGGTAGGAGGATCACCATGAGTTCAAGGCTACCCTGAGACTACACAGTCTGAATTCCAGGTCAGCCTGGGCTAGAGTGAGACCCTACCTTGAAAAAACAAAAATAAATAAATAAATAATAAAATGGGAGGAAAAGATGATGATATTGAAACAAAATAAAGACTAGCTGAGGGCTGGAGAGATGGCTCAGCGCTTAAGGCACTTGCCTCCAGTGCCTAAGGCCCCCAGTTCAATTACCCAGTATCCACATAAGCCAGACCCACAAGGTGGTGACCCTGGTGCGTGCTCTCTCTCTCTCTCTCTCTCTCTCTCTCTCTGCATCTCTCTCTCTCTCTCTGCATCTCTCTGCTTGAAAAATGAATAAAATATTTTTTAAAAAAGACTAGCTGAGAGGGGGGTGGGGAGGGAATTATCATGGTTTACTGTCTACGATTATGCAAGCTGTCAATAGAATGTTAAAAATAAAAAGTAATCTCAAAAACAGTAAAGAAAGAAAGAGAAGCTGAGAACTATTCTGATCAAGAATACGAGCTTCTGAAGTCAAGAGACATAAGCCACGCTGTTGTCTGTATGACTTTGGGCAGGTAACTGATCTTGTTTTGTTCATCTTTTTTTTTTTTTTTGGAGACAGGGACTCGCTCACACTGTAGCTCAGGCTTGACTGTAATTCACTATGTAGCCTAGGCCAACATGGAACTTGCAGCAATTCTCCCAAGTGCTGATTAGTTATTTTTATTGGAATACTGCCTGCTTGTCCGTTCCAACAATGCTATGAAGTGGTCAATGTACCACAGAATACAGGCCAATTTTGCCAACTATGACATAGACAAGTTATTTTTTCTCTGTCTCTGCATTCTCATCTTGAAAATGGAGATAAAAACAATATCTATGTGATAAGACCTAATGATTAAAAGTATCCAAGAGCTGGGTATGGTGGCACATGACTGCAATTCCAGCATCAAGAAGGCTGAAGTAAGATAATGGAGAGTCTGAGGCCAGACTAGGCTATATAGCAAGACTCCATGTAAAACAAAAACTAATAAGTAAATGTATGCAGAGTGCTCAGTAAATGTTAACAATTATTGTCACTATTTTTTGTTGCTGTGGTTTTTTGAGGTAGTTTCACTCTAGCCCATCCTGACCTGGAACTCACTCAGCAGTACCAGGCTGGCCTTGAACTCACAGTGATCCTCCTACCTCTGCCTCCTGAGTGCTGAGATTAAAGGCGTGTGTGCCACCAACAACCAACTATTGTCACTATTACTTATAAGGAAGACAGAGGCCTCCAAGAGGTCAAATACCCTGTTTTCAAAAGTAACTAATTGGAAGAAAGGTTATTAGCTGCTCTTTCAGGCTCATCATTTTCCATCTATAATTACAGGTTCACAAAACAATGTATTAATTTATTGCTAGGAAGGAAAAAAAATCCTGGAAGAATCAGAGGAGCTCGAGGTGATGACAGAACAGGAAAACCCAGCTATGAAGTAGAACCTAATCCTAATAACTTTATAATGACTTTCTGATATAAAGATAGATTTGCCTAAATTTGAACATACAGAGTACTGTCCAGGCCCTAAGGAGTTCAGTCTAAGCTGCAGACTAAGCTGTGGAGCTGATGGGTTGAGATATCAGCCTCTTGACCCTGGTAATCATGCAGCCCACACCCTGACATGAGAATCCCAGGACAGATCATTAAGGGAAAAGTTAGAGAACATGGATGGGGAAGCTAGCTGGAAGAGAAGCAGGAAGTGAGGTCAGAGGATGCTGTATGTGAGGTGAGGGTAAAGTGCATTGCACTAAGGAGTCAGGTCAGAGTTCTGGTCCTAGGGTGACTGAATATCAATGCCCTTCCTAAACTACAGCATCCTTTCTAGCAAAAATACTTATTCCCTATTATTTAAATAGATTATTTCATACATATAATAGCATTCAAAACATTAATTATAAATCATAATATAAACAATTATGAGATTACAGATTACACCCATGATAAAAATTTTAAAATGTGCCGGGCATGGTGGCACAGCTTTAATCCCAGCACTCGGGAGGCAGAGGTAGGAGGATTGCTGTGAGTTCAAGGCCACCCTGAGACTACAGAGTGAATTCCAGGTCAGCCTGGACTAGAGCAAGACCCTACCTCGAAAAACCAAAAAAAAAAAATTAAAAAATACAATAAAAAATTTTTTTAAATGCCAGAAATGGTGGGGCACACCTTTAATCCCAGCAGAGGTAGAAGGATCACTGTATGAGGCCACCCTGAGACTACATAGTGAATTCCAGGTCAGCCTGAGCTAGAGTGAGATCCTACTGGGGAAAAAAACAACAAAAAAAAACAGACAAACAAACAAACAAACAAACAAAAAACCAAACTGTTTTCTGGGGTGCTGAAGAGATGATTCAGCAGTTAAAGGGGTTTAGTTATAAATAATGCTGACCTGAGCTCAATTCCCCACTACCCACGTAAAGCCAGCTGCACAAAGTGGTGCATGCATCTGGAGTTCTTTTGCAGCAGCTAGAAGCCCCGGTGTGCCCATACTCTCTTGTTCTGGAGGTAAACAAAAATATTTTGAAAAATTTAAAAATGAATAAAAATAAAAACTACCATTTTCTGTGGCTGGAGAGATGGTTCAGCAGGTAACAGTACTAGCTACAAAAGAATGAGGACTACAGTTTCATCCCCAACACCCATAAAAGCTGTGCATATTCCTCAAGGAAATAAAGTAAAAGCAATAGAGAGAGCCTGGTACACGCCGACGGCACATTCCTTTAATACCAGCACTTGGGAGACCCATGGTAAAAGGGTTGCCATGAGTTCAAAGCCAGCCAGAGATACAGAAACACAATAAGAACACTCAGATGCCCAACCCTGGCCTCTGCAAGCACACTCTCACAGCTTTCGAATGTGCATACACACATGCTGATACCACTTACTAATCACACACACCTGCATTCCTTTCTTTCCCATTCTCATGAAGCACCTATTTTTTCTTTTGCAGTGCTGGAGCTGGAACCCACAGCCTCACACATGCTAAGCAAGTAAGTCTATCAATTGAGCACAAGTACCTCTTCATTTTTCCATTTGTTTTTTGTTGCTTTTTTTTTTTTTTTTTTGGTTTTTCGAGGTAGGGTCTCACTCTAGTCCAGGCTGACCTGGAATTCACTATGTAGTCTCAGGGTGGCCTTGAACTCACAGCAATCCTCCTAACTCTGCCTCCTGAGTGCTGGGATTAAAGGAGTGTGCCACCACGCCTGGCCTTGTTGCTGTTTTAAAACAAGGTCTCACTGTTACTCAGGCTAGCCTTAAATTCCCAAGGCTCCTAAATAGCTGGGATTATAGTTTTGTGTCACCACACCCACCTCAACTTAATTTTTTTTGGTTTTTGAGGTAGGGTCTTGCTCTAGTCCAGGCTGACCTGGAATTCACTATGTAGTCTCAGGGTGGCCTTGAACTCACAGCGATCCTCCTACCTCTGCCTCCCGAGTGCTGGGATTAAAGACGTGCACTACCACGGCCGGCTTCAACTTAATTTTTAGTTTCCAACCAATCAAATTATTCTAGAGAAAGGAATCAGTAAAATTCCTGGGTCCTAAGATCTCATATAGTAAGACACAAAGAACTCAGAATTGGCTGGCTTTAGCTTCGAGTCCCTGTTTCAGCCCTCACTGGCAGAATGACTTTAGGGAAATGCTCTTAGTTTTCTCGTTTATAAAATGGATAAAGGACCTAAACCTCTCATATATCAGGTTAGTAACAATAAAATGCAGAATAACACATTTCCTAGGTCATTTTTACTATTTTACTACTGCTATTATTAGCTTACCAAAGATTATATTAACAATTAACATTACAGAAGCCAAATAGACAGAGGGCTTCCAAAAATTCCTCCATTCCTCCCAGCTGTAATAATTAGGATTTCACTCTGTTGCTAATAATCAACAATTAAAAAAATGTATTTTAATTGTGTGGCGGCATATGCCTTGAATCCCAGCACTAGGGAGACAGAGATAAGAGGATCACTTTGAGTTGGAGGTCAGCCTGAGACTACATAGTAAATCCTGTCAGCCTGGGCTAGAGAGAGACTCTACCTTGGGGGAAAAAATCAATTGTGTGTGCAACTATAACATGAGAAGCCTAAAAGACATTTTCCTCCAACAAAGAATGAATTATAATAAATCTTAGAAAAATACAAGCAGTATGCAAAGAGTGTGTCATTTCTTATTGAATGGTTGAATGGATTGAGCTTCATACCTGTTTTTGTTTCTTGGGGGTTTAGTTGTGTGTGATAAACTTGCGCAAACCCTGAAGGCAAGACTATAAGCTGATCCTAACCTCTATAGTTTGGCTCTTAAGGCCTTCCATGTGTACCCCAATTTGACTTCTGGCCAAGTACATGGTATAGAAGGGGCACACCTGCTAGACCTATCAGTTAAAGGAGACACACCCTAGGGTACCTGGGATCCAGCAGGCCTTGCTCTACTCCCCACGCCATCTCTTTCACAGCATTGGTGATCTCATGACGGGATGTATAGGCAAAGCAGACATTCAGGAAACAGCTGAGGACGGCAGAACAGAATCATGTACCAAATGATAGGGACTAATGACTATAGTCCCTTCTTGAGGGACACACGTACCAATGTCAGCTATGTCTACTTTTCAAAGGTGAGATTAGGAGTTGTTTTGTGATTTCCAAGATTTCTTGAAATAAACATGTTATTAGTTTATAACACAAAAAATAAATGGCTCTTATTTCCTTCCTAACACTGTCTCCATCCACTGCTACACAGCTTAGAATAAAAATCAACTGTGATATTAATACACACAAAGGGTAACAGGAAGGAGATGTGGCACACAACTAACTCATTGCCAAACTATATTATATCCCAAAGCCACACATGATGGAGTTTATATTATTATTTTGTTTTGTCTTTCAAGGTAGACTCTCATTCTAGCCAAGGCTGACCTGGAACTCCCAGTGATCCTCCTACCTCTGTCTCTCAAGTGTCCTGGTGAGTTTGGATTACTGATCTGCACTTCCCTCTAAACCTGTCCATGGGCTAGAAATCTTGCTCTAGCCCAGGCTGGCATTGAACTCACATTGATCTTTCTACATGAGCCCCATGAGTGCTGGGGTTACAGAAGTGAGTCACTATACACAACTAAAAATTTCC
This sequence comes from Zapus hudsonius, assembly GCA_004024765.1. Taxonomy (NCBI): domain Eukaryota; kingdom Metazoa; phylum Chordata; class Mammalia; order Rodentia; family Dipodidae; genus Zapus; species Zapus hudsonius. The sequence continues at coordinate 3,447 of PVHP010016396.1, read as the reverse complement.
TGATGCTCTTTAGAGCCAAGGATTAGGATGGCTGTATTTCCATCCTGGCTCTTGTCATACACTCAGGGGTGGGATAGGCAACTGATGAAAAAGTTTATATATACGTATGTACATATACCACAGTAATGATCTGTCTGCATGCCAACCCTACAGATTGAAACAGGACGTCTCTAAGCATCCCTAACTATTCCCTCGTTGCACCTTATACCAAATGCAGAGAAGGAAGCTTCCAGATGTCCCTAAAACCAGCAGGTCATTGAGGGACAGTCTGAAGACTTACTTGTTGTAGTTTTTTGTGGCCTGTACAGCTTGTGCAATCATCCCCTGCAGGTCTAAGGGCAACAAATGCAGATCGCCCAGGACTCGAATGCACACCCCATGCTTCTGCAACTTCTCCCTGACCGGGAAAAAGAAGATGGCATTGTGACAAAGCACCTGCTGAGCTGGAGAGGGCAACATGCTTAGACAAGAACCAACCACCAGCTCTGAGTGTGTTCCTTGTGTCAGGAACAGCCCTATGTGTATTATTTCAGCACAACACTCTGAAAGGAGCTTAGTACAGTAGCACTGAGGTTCAGACAGGAGAGAGACTGGCCAAGGTCATATAGTAATCATGTATATATAATGTTTGGATTGAACACCAGGTCTACCTACTATGAGAACATAAACCACACATGCCACTTCAAATGTCCTTGTTAGACAGTTGCATTTTACATATTGTGTGACACATCTTACTCTGACATCCAAGTGAGCAGCTCTAAGGCAGGAACTGTACTATTGGTTATTTTGTTATTATGTGGTGAAATATAGTAACAGTGACAACTAACATCAATAGCACACTTTCTAGGTGCCAGACAGTGGTCTAAGTGTTTCACGGGCACCAACCTATTCTCTCCTCAATCATTCCTTGTGGTATATGTCCTAACTATTCCTTGTGTACAGATGAGGAAACTGAGGCATAGGAGATTATAGAGAATTTGTTCAGACAGCTGGTGAGTGGATAGCCAGGTCTGAAGCTGGAGAGTTTAGCTATAGCCCCTGTAGTTTTAATCATATCACAGTAAATCCCAAACTACATGGATAATATGAATTCACTGTTTCCACCTAACTTCTCTCACCTGGAAATGCTATACAGAAACTGGACATTTCATGTTTGGGAAGCAGAGCTCAATACTATGAAGTAGACATTTCTGGCAGGTCCCAGAAGACCGTGATCCAGAACTAAGCATTTCACGTTCAGGGCAGCATTCATGGCCTATCCACCCTCTATAACCTTCAACAACATTTCAAGGTTTGTAAAACAAAAAGGAAACCCCCATTTTTGAGCACCTGCTGGAGCTACAGAAAATAAATGTATTGTCAAAGCAAGGCAAACTATAAGAACAGCTAGTATCTCCACTTACTGGCTGCCCTTGTGCAAACACTAGTCTCTAATCGTATCTCCAGGTGCTCACACCTGTGAACTGGAGACAAACTCCCTGTCACACTGTCCTCACAAGCTTCTGTCCAGTGAGGTGAGCAGAAATACAGGAGAGTGCTTGTTCTCAGACAGCAGATACAGACAGACTTTCTTCAGTGAGGTATATAAAGGAGCTGCAATGGCTCTGGAGAAGCCAAGAGACTAGGTTCCCAACCTGGCTCTTATAACCTGAGCCACACACAAGCACTTTCTCTTCACTAAGGGTTTAATTTCTCGATTGATGAAACTCAAGTAGGCTGTAGTTTTCAAACGTTCTTTTTTTTTTTTGAGATGGGGTCACAGTCTAGCCCAGGCTGACTTGAAATTCTTGCTCTACCCAGCACTTTGTGAATGAAGTCTGACTGATTAGAGCAACTCAGTAGCACCTCTATTGTGCTTTGTGATGCTGAAGCAATTACATGAATGCTTCCTCTCTACCAGATATAGTGGAGCACACTGGTAGTGGGAGGTAGAGGCAGGAGGATCAACAGCAAGGTCAGCCTCAAGCATGTTCAAGGCTATACTGTCTCAAAACACCGAGACAGAGAGACTGTCTCCTGACCCTGGGTGCACAGTGAAAAAGACAACAGTTCTGGCAACCTGGGGCTGGACATTGGCTCTGTCTGTCTGATAGCTATGTGATGTAGAATATGTGTGTTCCTCTCCAAAACTGGATTTAATAATATCTTCCTTAAGGGATAATGAGAATACATTTCAGGCCACATAGGATGTGCCCCCTAAACCTTCATCTCCAGCCTCTTTGGTAGGAATCTCTGTGAAAGCAGAAAAATGACTTCCTCATGTTTCCCTCTACTCACCTGGCCACAATTTATTGGTTCTAGGGTAGAAATCTGATCAAAGGTGGCCAATTAAGGCACTTGGTTCTTTCTGGGTCATCCTTTTGAAGCCCAGAAAGCCAGTCTATAGAGAGAAATGTATGAAGAGGCTCTACCAAAATGATTTTAGTTAATGGCTTTAGTCTTCTTTAAGGATGACTGTACTTATCCTTAAGTTTTGTGAAACAACTTACTAGCCTTAAATAAATGCCACCTTTAAAAAAAGAGAGAGAAGGTCAGCCTGGGCTAGAGTGAAACCCTACCTCAAAAAAAAAAAAAAAAAAAGAGAGAAAGAGAGAAAAACTACCTTGCAGCTCTGATACTTGCTACGACTGAGATCTAATACAACAAGATTCTGAGTCTCAATAAGCCTCAGATAACAGAGCTATGAGGGGCAGGTTAAGGCTAGAAGTGATGAAACAACACTTGCCCCGCCCCCTGACATCATCTTACTGTTCTTCCATCAAGCTGCTAAACTTCTGCCGGGCCAGATCCAATAGCCCATCAACTTCATTCTTGGAACGTTTGAAGTTCTCAATGCTGAATGCGTAGACTGTCACTTCTAGGATGCCCAGGTTCAAACACCAGCGCAGAGTCTGAGGGGAAACAGCAAAGAGATAGTTTACAGAAGGAGTAGGAGAAATAGTTCCTTCAGCCCTGGGAGACAGACTTTTCTCCTAGCCACATCTGAGAGCAAGATACCATCAGTGCTCATGTCAGAATAATGAAAGAAAGCCAGCATTTAAGAAAACAGCCGGGCATGGTGGCGCACGCCTTTAATCCCAGCACTCGGGAGGCAGAGGTAGGAGGATTGCCTTGAGTTCAAGGCCACCCTGAGACTACATAGTGAATTCCAGGTCAGCCTGGACTAGAGCAAGACCCTACCTCAAAAAACAAACAAACAAAAAAAGAAAACAACATTTGAGGCATCTCAGGCCTAAAATCCCAGTACTGGGAGGCTAAGGCACAAGGACCACAAGCTCAAGGCCAGGACTGGCTAAACAGTGAGACTGCATTACTAACAAATGAGAAACAAACTGAGCCAGGCATGTTGGTGAATGTTTGTAACCTCAGCACTTGGGAAGTAGAAGTAGGAGGAAAAGGAGTTCAAGGTTATCCTTGGTACATAGTGATTTGAGGCCTCCAGCACTC
>PVHP010016395.1:0-36318 GCA_004024765.1 Zapus hudsonius | reverse complement strand
CTCTCTCTCTCTCAATAAATACTAAAGAAAGATAATGATATTGCATACTTTGAATATGTTGAAGGTTTTTGAATGTTTTCATCATAAAGATTAAAAATTGAGAAAATGTATTTATTCTGATCATATGATGTTGCAGTCAGCTCCTCATTGCTGTGACAGCCATCCAACCACAAGCAGCTTATGAGAGGAATGGGTTTACCACAGGCCTATAAAGTTCAGGAGAACATCATCAATGGTAAAAGGAGCTAGCTCCCTTTCATAGATCCAAGCAGAGAGACATCACCAAACACCAAGCACCACACAACAACAAGCATGAATCACTAGAACTCCAAAACTGCTCTGAAAACACAGATCTGTCTCAAACACACCATAGGGTTAGACTCCCACATCTAACCTCAGTAACATGCCATCCTGTAAACAGGGATCTGCCTGCTAGTGCTAAAGTTACAAGATCAATTTTCATAAAAGACCTGAGTCATGGGGCCATACATTCAAATAACCACATTCAAACTACCACATATGATGTGTATATATATATATATATATATATATATATATATATATATATATATACCACATGGCACCACCTACTTATGTGTAATTTTATGTGTCAATTCATAAATAAAATAACAATATTCACTGATTAACCCAACAAAAGCTTATTGCTTGTGGCAGACTCTTTACACCTCTTTGATGCAAAAAGAACAGACTAACTCATTTATTTTTTTATCTAGAAATTTATTCAGCAATTTTTGGTTGGCCCATATATTGTAGACATTTATCATTCTCTGGCTGCCACTTCTGAGAAATTGTCTAGCTTTTGAGGACAGTTATTTTCTGCCTGAGTCCCCTGAGAACCGGGCCTTTATATACATGGCCTTTGAGCTGCTGCTTGGCTGTGTCTTCTGAGATTTGAACCTGCAGAAATGGACTTAAGATGAAGAGAATGAAGAAGAGCTGTGATAGTGAGCTGGGTGGCATGATGCCATTTCTGCAGCTGTCAGGGCCAGTAGTGATCAGAGCCAGATCAACGATGATTGTGACACCAACCTTTACTCCAAAGGACAAAGAAAGCAGAGATAGAAGTGACATCCTGCAGTGGGTAACTTTTGCATGATTTTGTATTCAGCTCTGTTTTCTTAGCTTTTTATCATTTTTGATTTTATTATTTTTGATAAATGTCAACTAATTTTCCAGATTTCCTACTAATCTTACAAACTCCTTAATATGCAATTGAAACTTTTCATTCTTGCTTGCATTAACTAATGCTTGCCTCTGTTGCTTGTCAATGAGTCCCTGAAATAAAATATATATATTTTAATAAAAATATATATATATATATGAAATAAAATATATATATACTGCATTGTAGAACACCCAAGGTGTGCTCACCATTGTCTTAACTACTCAGCAAATAAAATAAGAGTCAGTTGAAAAAGTCAATCATATCCAAGGTTTCTCTCAGGGACAGCTCATTGCTTTATATTCTCTACACATACAAAAAGCTCTTTTTTATTATTCAACCTGGAGAGATGGGCCCTTTAATAAAACTTTGGGGTTGAGTGTTTTCTGAAGATGGGGCTGGAGGGGAACCTCTGGGTGATGTTACTGACAGCACTAGAGAATCATACTTTCATTGAGAAGAAATAACTCCCGAGGACCATAAACTCTGACTTGATTTACAGAACATTAGAAAACACTCTCATGTTCACATTCTTGGAGGGTGATAATGACCGAGGCGGAGACAGCACTGTTTTATTGTTATTTTTGTTGGTGGTGTTTATTTTAGCAGTACAGACTTTCTTTAATAGGTCACAATTGAAGAAACCATTCTATTTTAGCCTGGAGGGAAAGTAGGTATTGCTGCCTGAATATCTGAGTATAGAACAGAGTAACCTTAGCAGCTGACCTGACTTTTATGTTACATTGCTTTTTTTTCACATATCTGAGACTTTGAGTACTGTGTAAAGTACATTTATTGAAATCATGTTAAGACAAAATTAAACTTAATCACTGTTCATCTCATAGTTGACAAACTGTTTCAAGATTTTCTTCAACAGCCACAGCATTTATATGAAAGGTCAGGGGACTCAGGCAGATTCAATTACAGAGAGAGGTGTGAATGAATTATATCTCTTAATCTTCAAAATTTCTCCATTATCTTTGGACTGTTTAGCAAAAGTACAGGTTTTGATCCATTGGCTGGCTTTCTAGGAGTTATGGGAACATTCTATTTTGAGGAATACCTATAGGCTATTGGAGGAAATAGTGAATTCATCAGTGGTAATATTTTGTTTCATTTGCAAGAAGAAACTTGTTGAACAGGAAAGTTATCCCCAGGCAATAATTGAATACCTGGGTAACTCATGTCTCCCTCAGATGGCTCAGTGCTTTGACGCCTCTCAACCATCAGTTTCCAGATACTCTTCAACATGTTGAAGACTGTAGGAATAATCTAAATGCTGGGCTTTTAAACTAATAAAGCTACAATTGCTTGAGTGGCAGCTTATTACTGTGGCAGATCTTCCACCAGGCAAGTTTTATATATGTATTGCCTCCTTCCAACACTGTTGGCTGGTTTAGGGGCTGATTTTTCAAGTCAATCAGCTAGTTCAAGTTTAATCAAACTTAAATTCTATTCCTTCATTATGTGTTATAGTTTTCTTTATTTTTTATTTTATTACCTTTGTCATGCAAATGTAAATTGTGAAGAAGAATGAAAGTTACCTTTTTGAAATTGTATAGCCTTGTCACTCTAGTATATTTCATCTGAGTAAGTAAACTTTAGATTCTAGAAGAGGGCATAGTACAATGAAGCACAGTATTAAATTCTCCATATGTAATCACAATCTATCCACATCGACTTCCTGCTAGCCAGAAACTGAACATGTTGTTTGGAGAGGAATCCCTTTAAACTGATAGTAGTAAAGGATTTATGATGTCTTTTCTATATGGACCTGTATAATTCTATGACTCCCTAAATATGTACATTCAGCCAGAACACATGTTCTATATTTGGCCACATTGATCCAAACACATATTTAGTGACCTGAGCACCTTAGAATTCCCTCAAATTGCAATATCACCTTGACCTTTTTCTCTTGAGAGAAAAACTGCAGTTCTTATTGTGCTTATAGTTAGTTTTCTTTAAAATGTCTATTTACATGTTCTTGTTTATTTTTATTCCTCCGTGCAGAAGCTTAGTCAATTTAATGGTCATGCCTAAGAATCAGGGGCATGTTGTTGCTATTTCTGCTGATTTTTCTTCTGGTGGTCAGTGTTTATATTGTTGACCTTTGCTGGTGTATTTTTTACTTTCTTCCTTTGGTCACCTCTGGGTTTGTTCTCTTGATGTGCTAATGACATTTGTATTTAATGTAACTGCTGCATGATATGAGTGGTTGTCTTAGTTTCTTCTGACAGTTCCAACAAAATATATCAACTGTCTGACACATAAACAACAGAAATTAACTTCGGTAGGTTCATAAATCCAAGGTGAAGTTTCTGGCTGATTCTTTGTCTAATGAGGCCTGTACTAGTTCCAATACGGTGTCCCCATGCTTCATTTGTGGCCTTCCTTGGTGGAAAAGGTAAGGTACCACTCTGGAGTCTCTTTTTATAAAGACAATGATCTCATCAAAAGGCTTCCATCCTAATTAATCCCAAAGACTTCCCCTCCTAATATCACCTCACTGTTGACTAGATTTCTGCACATGGATTTGGGAAGTTTCTAAATGTTCATAGTATAGCAGTAATCTTCATCACATAGAAACTCTCTGAGCCTCACGATGTAGCCCTCCTTCAGCCAACGATAGTCCTAAAGGTGAGATGAGAGGGGGAAATATTTATCTACTAATTTACTGGCCAGATTTCATTAGTTTCTTTTTTCAGAGATCTTTGTTTAGGATCAGAGCCTGACCTGGGCTGTTTGCTATTCTGAATCTAACAGTTGTCTTGTAAATATCAACACACTCAAAGCACTATGGATATCATCCGGATGCAAGCGTGTGTCCAGAAGAGGATGTTTCTGAAATCAAGAAAATGGGTGGTTAGAATGTGGTCCCACTACCTACTTGAGGGTAACCTCCAATGAACAAACTGCTTTTCACCAGGCTTCATCTCCTCAGCATTCAATCTCCTTGTAGTAGTGCCACGGGCTTGGGATCAAGTTGTTAACACATGGGAATGTTTTATAGGATAACTGCAGCACTGCCTCCCCTTCTCAAGCCTTGAGACTTCAAAGAGTGACATCTGCAGCTTTTCTGGTTCTCTAGCTTTCAGAGAGTGTATCATAGTTCTTCATGGTCTTCATCATGTGATCCAATTTCCATAAAACATCTCTCCATCTCTCACATATCCATATAAACTATTCTGCTTCTCTGGGAAATTCTGATCAGCAAAACTATTCACCTATTTCCATAGTTTCACATGCTTTTCACAGATTCACAAGGTGACCTAATTTTCATAACCTAAAGAAAACAGTTATCTACACTTGTTGTCTATTCAAGAGTCACCCAGAGTTTTTAGAAACTGGCCTCACACAGTTGTTTATGAATTTTGAAAACATTCTTATGAAGGCTGAATGTTGGGGATGAGTGTTAGCAATAGAGTTATTAATTATCTAAATTGAAAAAAAGAGATTATTCAATATATACTATGAAAACTATCACAATGGAAATGGAACACTTATGGTTGACATCTATGTAATTGATGTAGTGATATATTTTAAATTAAATAATTTATCCTTGTTTTGTGTTTGACTCAAAGGCAAAGAAATAATTTAGGTAAAATCATGACTTTAGGTAAACCTCAAACAGAGATTGTTCAGTAAACTTTTGAACTCAGTGGCTCAATGACAATAGTGACAGCTTTTGCAATTAGTTTAGGCCCTTTATTTCTTGAGGCAACTGTAAAACCTACAGCCATGGCTTTCATTTCCAGTGCAATTGGTACACATCATAAAAATTGTAGTTGAGTTAATTGGTGCATTGGCTGACAGATTCTGCAAAGGGGCCAAGCCCTAAGCGATCCAGTCATGACTTAAGCTGCTCCGTTATTACTGTGCTGGCTGGGATCATGGAGAAGCCTGAACTTCCCCACGGCTTATATAAGGTACAAACTGAGAACTTTGGTATCTGGGGATGTCAATCTGACATTTTTCATAAGCATCAAACACCCACAAATTATGAAAGATAAAATAAATGTTCTACTAGAGGATATTTTGCTGTTTCAGGTGTGTGTCGTGAGAAAACTCTCTTATAGCTAGTTTGAGAAAAAGAGTCCTGTATGATAAATGTTTCCCCCTTTTTAAGTTTGATTGATTATAGTTTAATGTCTAAGAAATTTGCCTCTTTTTCATTTGATCCCCTAGACCATCTCAAACATTCAATGGAAATATATTTTGAACTCATTTAAGTATATGTCTATTTTAATACTAGTGTGTCTATTTAGGAAATGCTTTTCAAACAACAACAAATACCTTAAATAATTTTTCTTAAAGTCGGACATTAAAGAATGGTCACTTACTCATTTTCATAGTCTTCAACAGCATCATTAAAAGAATAGTTCTCATAAGATATTCAGGATAGTGAAGGAAATTAAAGATAACTTAAAGTAAAATACATTATATAAAATATGCCAACTCTCTCAATTTTTTCCAACAAAACAAATTTTCTTTTTTCATTTCAAGGCATTGACCATTGGGCACATAATGAGCATTTATAATATTGATTTATGTCCCTTTCACAGAAGAGTACGCTACTGAGCACAGTCTTAAATGAATTCTAATTTTATATCCAAGGCTTTTTGGAATAATCTTATTCCCTTCCTGATAAATGGATTGAATGCGACATGCGGTTTTGTGGGGCTGTTGAAATTTTCAGCTTTTCTGAGTGATTTGAATACTGGGATCTGAAGGAAGATTTACAGGGATGGGATGAATCTATGACATCCTTCAGGCTTCAGTGTCTTTAAAAGACATCTGACAATGTGTCATATGGCCCTATTTGTGTTGGGTTGTGCAAGGGAAAGGTACATTTCCCTCATTGGTTTGATGACAGGCTCTTCCACTCAGCTTCCCCTCTGTGATGCTTCCCTTAATAACGAAAAATCCTGGACAGTTTCAAGCACTAAGAAATCTCCTTAAGCAGAGGCTGTGTTTGGAAATAAGTGTTGATAATGAATATTATAAATGAAATTTTTGCATTATTTGATGTGTGTGGTGTGTATATATGTATTCAATGTGTGTTGAGCACACATGTGCATCTGATGTGGAGGGCCTGTCTCAATCCCTCTCCACCTTTACATGAATATTTAAGAAAGGGTCTCTCATTGAAACTAGAGCTCACCAATTGGGCTGGACAAGCTAACCAGCCAGCAACAGGATCTGCTTGTCTCTGCCTCCCCAGTACAGGGATTGCAAGAGCAAGCCAACAGACTCAGCAATTTCTATAGTTTCCCAGGATATAAACTTAATTACTAATGCTGGCAGCAAGTACTTACCCACTGAGTCATCTTCCCAGCCGTTGTTTCATTTTTTTTAATTAAAGAAAATCTCAAGTTTCCAGTTCTTTGGATTCCCTCCAAATTAAGGAACCACTCCTAACAGAGACCCCAATTATGACCCTAGGTGAATTTAAAATCCCTTCAGCTTCTTTCAGTTTTCTTCAGAACCTGGCTTTATTTTCAGCCTCCATGAATTATCTTCTGTTAGTAAATTTATCTTAGCTGGTGACATAGTTCTTCCTATCTTGAATATTGGCTCATTAAATTTTTTTTCCTACTGGACATACACTCCCTAAAATAGAAAGTCACATCAATCCATTTACAAAACACTACTTTTCATGCTACTAGCAGAAAGTCTAAAGCCCTTGTTGTAACTTAACAGACAGCATATATTTTGTCCCTACCCTAATCGATGGCTTCCCCTCTATCCCGACAATCATATATTATGCTCCAGCTGCAGGGAGATGACCCTTCCTTAGTACTGACTTCCTATAGAAAGACTCACTGAGGTCAGACCATAGGTCTAAACTAGATTGTTTTATTAACTCCTTGAGAGAAAGTTGAATTGGATGGACATTACAATCTATGAGAGTATTCATCCACAATAGTGTGTATTGAGGAACAATGCTTCTGGACAGATGTCGTTGCATCTCTGACATAAATGGTGATTTAGAAATAAAAATATTCCTATTAAAAACATTCAATACATTATTTAATTTTTAGTTGCTATGCTAAGATTTAGGTATTATTCATTCTGGCATTTTAAAATGTGATTGTCTTTATTGATTCTTGCTCTCTATCCCCAGTCTCCCAACAACTCCCTCTAATATCCTTCCCAATTCTGTTCATATGACATGTGTGTCCGCCAACAGTGAGTGAGAATTCCTCTTTAACTCACATCCTCACTGATATTTGTTGTCACTTTTCTTGATGGTAGCCATTCTGACTGGGATAAAATGGTATCTCAGATTGGTTTTAATTTGCATTTCCCTGATGGCTAGAGATGTTGAACACTTTTTAAAGTATTGGCCATTTGTGTTTCTTCTTTTGTGAACTGTCTTTTCATCTCATTAGCCCATTTACATTTTTTGGTATTTAATTTCTGTAATCTGTTTAACTTCTGGTTATTAGCCTTCTTTCTGACATATAACTGACAAACATTTTTCTCTCTTCTGTAGGCTGCTGCTCACTTTGCTAATTCCTTAGCTGTGCTGAAAATTTTTAATTTCATATAGCCCCATTTGTTATTTCTTGGGACTATTTCATATGCTAGTGGAGTCATGTTCAGAAAGTTCCCCTTATATATAATGAAAAATTGAGCAAAAGTAGAAACAAGAGGTAAGATTAAAAAAAAAACAAGCGATAAGATTAAAAAATAGTCATACAACTATTTGACATATGACTCCAAAGAAACAGAGACAAATTTGTTCAAGGTGCCTAAGTTGTTGCTTTCTTATCAACAACCTCTCGAAGTGACATAGCAAAAAATATTTGATGTTAACATGCTATTTGCCTGGTCTTCATAAACTGTGTGTGTATAAGACTCTTATAACTTTTATCAAGTCATTCATGTATGGGTTCCATACTTTGTTTTACACACTGTGGGATAAATGTAGGAGGATACTGAAGTACATAATCAACTATGCAGATGATAACAGTTATTATACTATAAACACATATATAGGCATCTTTAATTTTAAAAGCAGACTTTTATTTAACTTATAAAGGACAAATGTGAATCGCTTCCTGAGAGGCATCCTTGCTACTATGATAAATACACATGGGCAGTTCCATATACTTTTTATATTTAAGAGGCAGAGAATTCTATGAACATATTGCCATGACATATAGATGATCAATGTAATAAAAGCATTCTACAGAGTGGGATAGCTTTACCTTCGTGTTGCTGGGATAAAACACCCCATGAAAAGTGGATGATGGAAGCAAAGGGTTTCTTTTTTTGAGTGAAGCTTCATAATGGCAGGGGAAAGCATACCATGAGCAGAGGCTGGACTTAACTTCTGTCACCACCACTGGTAGACAATAGCAGCAAGATAGTGAGCTGAACTCTGGCAAGGGGAATGGGGCTGTAAAACCCTAAATACCACCCCTAGAAAATACCTCTTCCAGCAAAGCTTCACCTCCCAAACCGACCCCACCTGGGGACCAAGCATTCAACACACCTGAGTTTATGAAGGCTATCTGATTCAAACCACCACAGCAGAATGTTTGTAGCACATCCTTTATTATAGTAGTGACAATCATGACAAACAGTGCTTGTGTTTTTATTAATCATCCTGAGCCCAGCGTGGTGAAGCATCCCTTTAATCCCAGCATGCAGGAGACAGAGGTAGGAGGATCACCATGAGTTCAAGGCCACACTGAGACTACATAGTGAATTCCAGGTCAGCCTGGACTAGAGTGAGACCCTACCTTGAAAAACCAAAAAAAAAAAAAAATCCTTAATGAAGCAGGCACTTACATGAACTCTATTAGTGCCAATAATGAATAAGCGAATGGATTAAGAAATACTTGAACAAATAAATACTGATTTAAAAAATCTGTCCTTGCTTTGTCATAGAGGCTACTTTTATTCTTCAAACACTTTTAGAGTATTTATTGGAATTCCTTGGAAATTGACTATCAGATGGAGAGTTCAACACAAGGGGTTCACTCAGAGAGCGCTAGGAAAACCTTGCTCGAGGGGCATGAGCCTACCAAGATGCAACAAAGTACACAGCTAAATGTAATTCATTTTAATGAAAACATACCATATTTACTGTATAGTTATTTTTCCTACAGGAAGATCTGAACCCACAATAAACATGCAAGTCTATATGACCTAGGACAGGAGGATAAGGACAAATCTTGTATATTTCCTGCCTCCTTTGATGTGGTCTAGGGTGAGGCAGCACATTGCCAGATAAGATAGTTAATAAGAACTAACACTTTTAGTTGCTCAAGAGATGGAGTCCTTGGCTCATAGGAGAAAACTGAGCCCCTCAAAATAGCATCCATGGGGGACGTCTTCTGGAGGTCCAGAGTAACACTAGGCAAACCTAAGGGGTGATGTTTTGTGCTTTCACTTTTAAGAAATATTCTTTTTGTGTCTCTCTCACTCCCTCTCTCTTTTCTCTCTCTTTCTCTCTCTCTCTTTAATTTGCACAAAAGACAAAGAAGAAATTGGTAATTAGAGTAAAATATTGACTTATTTTCTTTTGGGGATATCTTAATAATTTGAAGAAATCAGGTGATCTATTTTAGTAGATAATGTGATTAGGTAATGTAATTCATGAATATACTAATAAATTCCATTTAAAAACACACAGATTTCTATGTGCTTTTGTTTGAAATACTATAATATGTTTTCTACATATAATAATTGAGGGGGATCACTTATTGTTCTATTTTTATTTATATTTTGTGATCAAGACTTACTCATTACCTCTTAGGCAATGAGCAATAATTCTAATGAATTAATCAATACAACAACTTGTTAATTTAAGACACTTTATAACCATTTAAATTAGATAAATTTCCCTAATAAACAACTTGATTTTTAATGTACTAGCTAAGATTGTGTAGCACACTATCTAATCCATTGCTAATGAAAAGGCTTTTTTTTTTCTACCAAAGATCTCTGTTACTGTCAATTAATTCTCTATTTACAAAACTCAGGAGGCATCTATGGTATCTGAAAAGTAAATCTCAGTGTGAGAACAATTTGCAAGATTACTTTCTTTTTAAATTGTGTTCAATAAATGTGTGTGTTTTGAAGCCCCCAAATGCACATGCTTCGTTGAAATAATAAAAGAAAAAGTGAAGGCAGCCAAGGGTGATGGCACATGCCTTTAATGCCAGCACTTGGGAGAAAGATGTAAGATGATTTTAGGAGGCATAGATAGGAAAATCACCATGAGTTCAAGGCCACCCTGAGACTAAGTAGTGAATTCCAGGTCATCATGGGCTATAGTGAGAACAAACAAACAAACAAACAAACAAACAAACAAACAAAGAGGCTGGAGAGATGTCTCAGTGATTAAAGCACTTGCCTGAAAAACTTAAGAACCAAGTTCGAGTTCCCAGTGCCCACATAAAGCCAGATGCACAAAGTGGCACATGCATCTCAAATTTGTTTGCAGTGGCTGGAAGACATGGTGTGCCCATTCTCTCTTTGTTTCTCTCTTTCTGTGTGTGTGTGTCTCTCTCTTTCTCTGCTTGCAAATAAATTAAAAAATAATATTTAAAAGAAAAAGTGAAGGTGAGGACTTATCAGTCCCTTATAAAAACTTAGAACTCAGTAAACTCTTTTTTTTTGCAATTCAAAGTGTTGATGCTATAGTATTTACATAGTGTGGCTTATATGTTGTGAACAGAAACATGAAACAAACAATTTTATCATACATAGCAATTCAACTGCAAAGATGGATTATAGGTTCTCTGCCAGAAGAGCTTCATTAAGGATCAAACAGAAAGGCAGTGCTACGTTTAAGCATGAATCTACTTTTCATGTTTGTTTGTTTGTTTGTTTGTTTTTGGCAGAAATTAAGAACCAATGAACATGTTAGTTTGTTCAAGAAAAAATATTCCTTAATTAGCATTTGTTGCTCCTAAACTTTTGGTCAAATTTTATAATATAATGCTTCTTGGGTTAAAGCCATATTTGAGGAAAGTATACTTCTGTCATTCTTAGATCTATTGAACCTAGTGGGGTGCCAGGCTTTCAGTAGATGTTTATTGAAGGTGAAAGAAATTAGCTAAGTGATAACAGAGGGCAACTAATTGAGTTTCCACGAACCAAGTTAATTATAGTGTTTATAGCTGTGAACGTTATAATGTGATACACTTGAAAAACCGAATGTGGAAGTAACTTATTAACTATGTGCACATAGAATAGGAGTTGTTTGTATATAATTTTTATATTCAGCATGTGTGCTTAGTTGTATAAATATCATCAAAAGTGGGGGGCATACATATTATTAACATTTTTCTAGAGGAAATAAATTACCTTGAAGCTTAAATAACTAGCTATATAACCTGGCATATGTTTCTGGCATCTTTAAACACACTGATAACTACCATGGCTGCTTGAGTCTTGGAACAGAGCTCTAAAAATAGTTGACATTTTACTGTTACTATAGTAACAAAGAAAATGGCTTCATACTCTAGCACGGCTCCCACAGAGTTTAATGTTCTCTTTAGATTGCCTATACACTATACTAGTACATTAATGTAGGGGAAAAAAAACTATTTTTCTTTCCTTTGTGTTTTTGATGTCTCACAACAATCTGATCACTAGTGTAACAATCTAAGGGTTTACCTGGCATACTTAAAGCATCTCAGTTATTTTTCAAAAAAAAAAAAACTTGAGTTTTCTTTACAGAAAAAAAAAGTGTAAAGACTAGGCCAGACTTTTACATAGTGTGATTTGAACTATACTAGAACGTTCCACATGCCCATCTGCTTCAACATTAGATTTTTCACTTTTTTTCCCTAGGTTGGGTCTCACTCTAACCCAAGATGACCTGGAACTCACCCTGTAGCCCCAGGCTGGTCTTGAACTCATGTTGATCCTCCTTCTACGTCAGCTTCAAGTACAGAGATTAAAGGTGTGTGATATCAGAAGTTTTGATATTTTACGAGTGGAAATTCTTTGACTCTAATGAACTGTTCATTACTATTTTGGAGTCTCCAATAAAGTCAATATTTGAAAAATTCACACCCTTCCAGAATATGGTTTTCTCTGATGAATCAACATGGCTAAAGAAGGGAAATATGCCTAAATGAAATTATAATCTCTCTCTCTCTCTCTCTCTCTCTCTCTCTCTCTCTCTCTCTCTCTCTCTCTCTCTCTCTCTCTCTCTCTCTCTCTTCCTGACAACTCAATGTAGTAATATACCAGTTGTTAATTATGGTGCAAATCCAAATTCCTTAATATGTGAATGCATTAGATCATACAACAAGTGGAAAGTAAGATAGAAATGGAATTAAAGTTACTATTCAATTGACTTTAAATTAGAGAAAGTGTCTTTGCTTCTACTGCTGGGCCCATATCATCACCATGTAAGGAGGGAAGAGGGTGATGCTCCTTAGGAAAATGAGGAGAGAGCATCATGAGAAGGATTTTGCAGAATGGTCAAGATATAAGCATAGAGAAATTAGGATGAACAGCCCAATAATTGTGCAGTTCTAAGACACAGAATTTTCTATTACTTTGAAAAAGAGGAGATCAGTAAGAAAGCATTTCTAATTGTAGAGAATTAATAGAAAGGTAGTGGGGTGATAACTATTGGGAGACAAGTGTGGTTTGAGAACCACCTCAGGGGGGTTGTCTTCTTCCTTCTTGCTTGAAACAAGATCTCCTATGTGGTATATTGTTTTTTTGTTGTGTTTTCTAGCCAGTCTGCAAGTTTCTGGATTCTCTTCTGGCCTCTAAACATGCATGCCCAATTATATATGTGTGCATTTGTGCATACATTAACATGTACATACACATGCACATAAACACACATATACACAAAAAATTATTGGACTGGACATCAATCCTAGTAGTAGAGTGCTTTCTTTGTGTGCCTAAAACCCAGGATTCAATTCCCAGCATCACCAAAAACAAATATCCAATTAGTCCGAAGCAAGTAAACATAATAAATATTCAACATACCAGGTCTTCCAGCTGACCTTAACATTGACTCTTATACTTGGCTTCTACCTCATGATACCATTTGGCCTCACATTCTCTCTTGAGTTCACAGAAAGGAAGATAAGAGGTAACAAAATCAGTCTTTCCCTTTAATGATACTTCTTGGAAGTGCTTTTTTTAGTTTTACAACTTTTTTACTTGTATCTCTTGGATTCTGAGATCCATTCATTCCATGGTAGGAAATTCATCTTCAGAACTGATAACCTAGTCCCACAACTCTGACTACGGAGGTCATGGACCCTAGATTGGAAGCCACTACTGATGCAGTAAACAGACACGTCATGCCCTTCCAAGTATCTTCTCATATTCATATTGTGTTTGTGCTCATAAATCAGTGCTACTCTCATCTTGGCAGTTGATCGTGAGTACTGGGAAGACTGAAACTTCATCCAAAGTACAGAAAATAGGTGGTCCTTGAGTGCTCAGTGCTATCAGACACCTTTATCAAACCAACCACACCTCATCAAATGCTGAGGAAAAGAAGGCACAAAGAATGTAAGAGCAGGAAGACAGGTAGGAATAATTTCCCACACTATCTCTGGTCGACAAGAGACCATTACTTTATAGCCTCACAGCAGTGGTCCTTAACATGGCTTACAAGACCCTTACAATATTGAGCTCTATACATTTTGACCCAGTAGTGTATGGTGGAAGAGGAAAAAACAGTCATCAAAATAGCAGAGGAAATTAGTGGGAAAGAAAGAGTGCAGTGGAAAAGAAAGGAAAGGGGGCAAAAGAGATGATTGGGTGAATATTATGATCAAATAACATTATGTCCAAGTATGGAAACTATCAATTTATGATACAAATGAAATGTAAAAATAAAAATATTCACAATCTGAAAAATTATTCTGATGATATGACCACCTACATAGTAAGACAGAAAGTGTAGACTTTATTATAGAAAACTATCATGACTATATAAGACTGTGGGTTCCTTTATTAAAAAATACAATTATCAGGAGCAAATTTTCAGTATATATATATATATATATATATATATATATATATATATATATATATACTCATGGAAATAGATAACTTCTAATTGGAAATAAATTACTTGCTGAAGTAATGTGTAAAATGCTATAACTCACACACACACACATACAAACATGCATGATTGCATGCACTCACAGACAATAGAGACCCACTGTTAATCTAAAATTCTTGAGACAAAGAATCTTTGAAAAAAAAAAAAAAGAACTTTCTTAGCTATCATAGATGCTAGCCAGAAAAGGAAAGTAGTGTGTCATGGTTGTTTTGTTGTCAACTTGACCTTTTCAGTAATCGTGGGTGGGTTTCTGTGGATGTTCACAGGAAGGCAGCCCTCTCATAGGGGCAAGATGTAAAGAAGCTGAGGAGAGTTAGAAACAAACGTCCTTTCCTGTGTGGGCCATGCAGGAAAGAATTACAGAGCCTCAGAAAGCCAACAAGTCTGGGATAGGGTTGTAAGACCCAACCCTATATAAAGTTGAATGAAATTTCACATTCACCCCCTGTTTGCAGTTCTGTGTATGTGCTGTTGGTGATGGTTGATGGCTTCTTTCTCTCTTTGCCTGGATTTGTGAAAGGGGACAGTTTATTTTGCCATTATGGAACTTTCCTGAATCTGTAGCTTCAGTAAATCCTTTTCTTCCATAAACTGTGCCTGGTTTGAAGATTCATCACAGTGGTATATGGCTGTCTACAACAGTTTTGGTACCAGAGAGTGTGGTGAAATTGTCTGAGATGAATCTGACAATGTGACTTTTGTACTTCTGGAACTGGTGTGCTGGAGGAATAGACATGTACTTGGTACTTGTAACTGAAGTTGCCTTCCAAACTGGTAAGCCAAGTTTTAAGGACTACTCTGGTGAGAATTTGATAATGCTAAGGGCAGAGAGAATTGATTTGGAGGCTTGGCTTATGATCTTTCTAAAGGGAAGGAGAGACTGCAGAAAACATTATGGAAATGGAATTACTGGAATTCAGAGAGGATGCATTTTACTGCCCAAGCCCAGAGTTTAATCAAGGTTGAATTTAAGTAATGGACTTTTGTGTTTGGCTAACAATATGAAACTGAGAATTTTAAGATTTTAGGTTGGAAAAAACTCATAGCAAATTGAATTTACTGGCACAGAGACTGGCTCTAGGTTGCTGAAGCTGCTATTGTTAACACATTAGAAATCCTAAAGAAGATAGCCTACTGATCTACATTGAAGCAATGAAAAGGATGCCTGAGGTGTTTCCACACAGGATAGACTGTGCAAACTCTTTTGGACAGAGATAGCTGAAAGGAAGTAACTTGCTCTTCAAGGTCATTATTTCATCTCTGAATTAACAACATGGGTGTATCCTGTATACTTGGCATTGCTTTTGGAAGCATGAGAAATGCATGCATGGAATGGGTCATGAAGTGCACATGGTTCCAGGAGCTGCTGCTGCTGAGATGTGGTGTATGGTACAGGACATTTGAAGCCAGTGGAAGATAGACTGTGGTTTGCAATGGAGACCTGAAGATGTTCTGGATATACCAGGACTATGCAATGGCTACCATGTAGTGTTGTTGGTTAGGGATGGAGATTTTCCCCAGCTACTCAGCCAAACTGGAGGGACAGAATTGGAAAATCCAGAAACTGTCAGTCACTGGTTGTGATATCAGACTTGAACTGCATAAGTTTGATGTTTGCCTAATGGTTGTTTAGTTTGCAGTGACCCAGTCTTGTCAGCCTCAATAAAGTTGGAGATGTTTACTCCATGTCATTATATGTTAAAAGCATGTAACTTGTTTTTATTTTATAGAGCTTACAGTTAAGAGACCTTGCCTTATGTTGGGGAAGATTATGCATTTGCAGTTGTATGTGGGGTAGTTATATCATGTTAAATGGAATTTGATCTTGTTACTGTCTTTATTTGGAAATTAAGTATGATGTAAGGAGACATGGTTTGATGTCAAATTGACAAGAGATGGACTTGTGATGGTTAAATTTTGCTGAACTTGACCTTTTTAGTAATCTTGGGTGGGTCTCTGAGGATGTTCACAGGAAGGGAGCACTCTCAGTAGGGGGCAGGATATAAGGAAGCTCAGGGAGCTAGAATCAAATATCATTTCCTGAAAGGGAAGTGCAGGAAGGAAATTCCAGAGACTCAGAAAGCCAACAAGTCTGGAAAAGGGTTGTAAGACTCCTCCATAAGGCTATGAAAAGGGGGAGAAATTGTTCACTTTCAACCCCTGCCTGTTTACAGTTCTCTGTGTGTAGTATTGGTGATGGCTTCTTTCTTCTCTCTGATTGGATCTGTGAAAGGGTGCCAATCTCTTTCATTATTATTGGAACTTCCCATAAACTGTGCCTGATTTGAAAATTCTTCCCAGTGGCATGTGCCTGACTACAACAGAGTGCTATTGGGTCAAGTCTCCATAGGACCCAACAGCGGGTTACATAGCAATCGGAAAAAAAACCTACAGAACCCATGAGAAGTATTTCCCTGTTGTCCCTTTGGAGAAGGAAAACAGAACTGGCTTACATTGAACCCACATTGACTGAAGGGTTTGATATTGCTGGAGAATCTTTGAGGAAAAGCAATTGTTATATTTGGATTCTTCCTAGCAGTAAATAGGATATGGTTTCCACAGGATTTAAGCTATAGTTTTAACAGATATTCAAGAGTATAAAAACAATCTTAGTTATTTTAGACCTGTAGATTATTACCAATTAACTTTTGTATTAGTTACTTTTCATATTGCTCGCACCAAATGACCTGACCAAAGAAAGTTAAAGAAGGTTAGCTTTACTTCATTGAACAGTTGAAGGCTTCATTCTGTCAAGATAAGGGAAGGAACGGTGGCTGGCATGTGAAGCAGAACTGGTCACATTGTGTCCATAATCAGGAAGCAGAGACTATGAATATTGTTGTCCAGATAGCGTCATTCTTTATATACAATCCAAGAGCCCCAAAAATGGCAATGTCACCACCACATTGAGTGAGTCTTCCAGCTTCAATTAATCTAATCTATAAAAGTCTTCACAGATACGCCAGGAGATTTGTTTACATGGTGATTCTAAATCTTGTCAAATTGACAACCAAAATTAACTATCACACATCCCCACCATCTCTTATTCCTTTCCATTCTGAAGCTCTATGCAATTATATTTAGGACATCTAATTTTTTTTCTTTCTTATTATCTCTCAATCTAGGTAGAACAAGAAAGATTTCATTTCACCTAGTTTGAGTCTTGAATTATAATGAGTAATGTAACAGATGCAGATGTAGGCATAAAAAGAAAGTCTTCTATCAAAAATACCATAAACAAAAGGGATTATAAGATAAGCATGATTACTTTAGTAGAAATGTATAATTAGATGAATTTATTTTCCCCCAAATATAAAATAACTAAATATAAAGGTGCATAGAAAGACAGTTGGGCTGTTGAATCTTAGAGACGTGTATGTTACTTACAACAATGCAGATTTGCTTTGCTGAAGTCAGGGTACTAGGCAAGGCCTTTAAGAAGAGAGCTGACATTGTCCAAACTGCATTTTACTTCGATTATTCTGGTAGAATTATAGAGCATGGGTTTGATACAGGACTATTTTCAAAGCAGGAATATGATTTGGATGATAACAAAGGACCTTGGGAAGACAAAGTCAAAAGTAAGTAAAGTTAATCAGCAATCTTTTATAATGAAGAATTTACCTGGGTTTTGACCTGGGTTCCTGGAAGGGAACCTCCAAATCTTTGAATTTTATGGAACAACAATGACAAGAAGACTTTGTGTGTGGTGTGTAGTCACCCTCCCTCCTGTGGTAGCTCTCAGCCTTGGATAACACCTGATTTTTATGCAAATGAGGTGACACATTGTCTAATGTGGTGAGCATGGATTTTGGCCAGCAGAAAGACCAACCTTGTAATTGTAGGCTTAAAGCCTTGAGCCTTATGATCCATGTTTTCCTTGTGGGAGAAAAGAAGAGAATGAATTCAAAGTTTATGTAACAGTGATTTGTCTATATTTTTATCCTGATGTCAAAAATGTCATCAGTCAATCCAAGAGTGACTGGAGATAACACTGACTGTTACATTATTTACTGTTCTCATTGTTGTGACCTGCCAGAGGAATTTAAGGAAGCATTTATTTGGGCTTACAATCCAAGAAGTAAAATAGCTCATCAAGTCTGGGGTGGCATGGTGGCAGGGAAATAAAGTGACTGGTCACATTGATCCCTAGCCAAAAACTAGAGAAACAGAGTGATGATTGGAATCAGGCTATACAACTTCTAAAGGCTTGAGAGTGGCTCATCTTTCTGCAAGTTTCCACGTCCTAAAGGTTCCACAACCTTCCCAAATAGCTCCATTAGCTGGAGACCAAGTCAAGTGTTCATGAGCCCATGGAGTACATTTCACATTCAACCCACAGCAACCAAGTAGAACATAAGGTCAAAGTTTATTTGGAAAATTTGAGAACACAGAGATTCTAGTTACTTCGAGTTCTATAATGGTATCTGAGAACTCTGTTCTTATAGATGAAGAAAAAGAAGGGCATTATAGCAATTTTTTTTATCAATTACATTGATCAGAAGTAGAACAGTTATTTGGCAAATCAGTGTTTATGTATTCCATAAAGTAAGTGGTAAGTGGGAAAAAGACTTTTCCTGAGATTATTTTTATTTATGTTGTGGCAGGTAGTCAGTGGCCTTCTGCATTGGGTCAGAATGACCTCAGTGTCAGCAGTTTCATTTCTTCTATTTCCCCCTGACTAAAGACATCTATGACCTTTAAATCCTTTCTCAGTGATGTGTCTCACCATATGGGCAACTGAGCATTTGGGAGGTTCCCAGAACTCAAACTAGGCATGACTTCTGTTCTTTAGCAGATCTTGATATACCTGCAGTAAGATGGAAATCCTAAATATATGGCACCTTGAGACCTGTTAGTCATGTTACTGAAAAGCAAATGCTAGGCAGATGACAGGAACCCCAAACGCTTGTTGTCAGTTTGTCAGAAGTGAAAACCCCCAGGTTTGCAGTCGGTATCCAAAGTGAGGTCAGCTTAATGGAGGATTGTGAATTTAATTTGTGAGTTTGTGAAGTATGGAACAATTCTGATTAGCTAAGTAGCAGAACTGCCAGAACTTGCATTACAAGTAGCAAAGGAGAGAGAAAGAGAATTTCAGACTATCAAACAATAAAGAAACTTGGAGTTCAGTAAAGCTTGACACAATAGAATTACCAAGTATATATACCCCATTATACATCAGCTAGATTTTATGAAAAGCAGGGCGAGTTCTCACTTCAGGGCATTAAAAATGTTTGCCACCATCAATGTCAGGTGAACTTATTAAAGTTTTCTATGCTATGATTCATTATCTATCACATCAGACTTTCTCATAGAGCACAGGGTACTTATCATAGCTACTCACTACATCTGCTCCTAAACTCACTGGATTAAATAAAACATGTCTCACCCAATTTACACAAGGCTCTGTTTTTTATTGAGAACCACTGCCTGACATAAGGTAAGAAATAAACAAGTAGAAACAAAATGCTGAGAAAAAGTAAACTTACTATAGCAGGTGGGCCCAAGACTAACCAGACTACAGAGAAGAGGGTTTCACGGGAGTCTAAGGAGTTTGTTTCACAAACAGCAAACAAAAATTCTGATCACTTTTCAAAGAGATTATTAGAATCTTTTATCAAGTAAATTTTCTGACTTTATATGTTGTCTTACTATCATTTAGGATTGAGAAATGTTTTTTTAATAAAATCTACATATTTCGGTAAAAGTGAGAAATAATTGCTGGACATTTACTAATCTCAGTATTTAAAATGATATGCTAGATGCAGATTATAAAAAAAATATTTACAATGCTCTTTGGTTTATCTTTCTTTAAAAAAATAAATGAGGATATCTCATGACTTAGTCCAGAGCATTATTACTTTTCTTACCATTGAGTAGAAATACATAAAAATAAGCAATTTTAGGGAGGAAGGGCTTGTTTTGGGTGGTGGCCTGAGGACACAGTCCAACTCGGTGAAGAAGGTAGAGAAGCAAGACAAGCCTGCAGGTCTGGTGAGAACTTGCTCACAGCTGAGCTGATGGAGAAGCAGACAAAGAGCAATGGTGGCACTCAGGTGACTTTCTCCTTTTCACTTTTTATTCAGTATAAGATCCCACCCCTGGGATGGCTCCACCCACATTCTGGAAACATCTTATGAGGCAAGAGAGGTATGTCTCCTACATGATTTCAGATCCAGTGAAATTGACAATGAGGATTCACCATCACAGTCAGTAATTAGAATAAAAGTTTGAAAGGCTTTATTATTCCTCATTCTAAATCTCAGTCTTGATGTACATTCATACAAAAAATTAAAGCATATTTCTAATTTGCTATGAATAAAAACATTCTCTTTCTCTATGTAAGTCTTAAGAATTAGACCATAATCAGATAATTTCTTAAATTAATTGTATTAGTTCTGAATTCAGAAATGTCTATACATCTCTCACTGCTACTAGCATAAGGTGATAATTAAGCAATTATTCATGTACATTATACTCTGCAATTTATCTCTTCATCTTATCTCAGTTCAGCTAGTTGTAAAAAATAAAAGATAACTTTGAGCTTTTTTAGTTTTGAAATTGATGTACATTTGGCTTAGACATTATTTGAGGAG
The DNA here is from genome assembly GCA_004024765.1 of Zapus hudsonius. Lineage (NCBI taxonomy): Eukaryota > Metazoa > Chordata > Mammalia > Rodentia > Dipodidae > Zapus > Zapus hudsonius. Next base: position 15,464 of record PVHP010016395.1, on the reverse strand, counting down.
ATTCTGGAAAGTCACTTGTCTTGTAGCTCATGCTTATTTAGAAAATTAGATTGAAATGTAAAGCAATTCTATAGTTGTATATTTTTATTTTTTGAGACAAGTGTCTAATGTTGGTCAAGGTGGTGGTGAATTCATGATCCTCCTGCCTCTCTCTCCAGACTGCTGGAATTACATGTTTGCACCATGATACATGTTCAACTGAGTATTTTAAAATGATAACAGTAAATAAAACAATGCTATATGAGTGTACATATAGCAGAAGATGGATATAGTCTTTGTTATAATTACTCACTGCTTATTCTCTGATTTTAATTGCTTATGGTATATATTATTTGGAGGATCAATTACTGACCAGATTTCCTTTTCTTTGAGATAGACTCAGAATACTAATTCCAATTAACAAAAATTGAAAAAAAATTAAATGAATATTTAAAATTGTTACATGTATCAAATTTTTCAGAGCATGATATATCATTTCAATTGAAATTAGCTAACTGTAGGTAGGATCATTTATTTTGTATTATTTTCTTATTAAGAAATGGAAAACGTTTATTTAATCTCTATCAGTCTTCAACATGGTGGTTTTTGGTGTTTATTTAACAATTTTCACTTCAACTTAATAGCAGTATCTCCATTTTAACTTTACATGCAGTAATAATGTGCTAATACTTTATGACTATAACTCAGTCCTCAAAGAAACAAATATACTATATAAAACACAGAATATAACTACATATATACATATAATATATACAACATGTATTATAGATTATGTAAGGAACTTTGCTTCTATGGCTACAATTTTTCAGTTTACAAATGAGCATAAATATTTCTAAATATATTTATTTTTCTTTAACATGCCAGATAAGAAAATACATAAACAGGTACCTTTTGAATATCATGAAGACTTTGTTAGTAATCTCTCATACTTTATCTCTGCTTGATATATTCTTCAAAGGTTTCAGTAAAAAATTATAAAATGCCTGCATTCAATGAACTCTAAAACTAATATAATTTGTTTGTAGATTATGTTAAGAGAATCAACTTCCAGATCATAATTTAATAATTTAATCTTACTCTCCTTAACACCTGTTTTTGTAAATTTAAGACAATAGAGTTTGCTTTATCTGTGTATCCTCTGCACATCTCTGCTCAGAATGATTCAGAGAAAGTCAGTGGGTGTGGAACACCTCACAAATGGGGAAGATTGCTTCCTCTAGTCTTCCTGTAAATCTGGTGTTTAAATACCATACTCCCATCTATTTGTAGGAAAAAAAATGACAAAATTTTAAAATTGTAATTTCCTTAAAAGGGCTGTATGTCTTCTAAATCATTATAAATGTGTCTTTCCATGATATGGAATACTTCCTTCTTAGTCCTATTTCTAAGAGTGAAAGATAGATACTACTCCATTGAAGACCAAATTGTGCTATCAGAAGCAATACTTTGAGGAGAAAGTGGATGAAGTAACAGACATGGACAAGGAGAGCCCCTCCTTTCTGAGGCTAACCTCAGGGGAGCAGCTTACAGCTGTGCAATATTAGTACAGTGACAGTCATTCATTTTTCTTGATTCACTCACAGTCATTCCCTAGCCTGTGATGAAACAGGGCAGAAAAGCAGAGCAGGACTGACCCTGTGCCCACGGGGACACTTGGCTGGTTTCAGTTCTTATCTTACCCAGTTCTTTGATTTCTGCCCAAAGGCTGATTTCTATGTCCAACTCCAGGTACTGATTTTGATCAAGCCTGACTTCTCCCTCACATATGTCTTCCTGGCCTCCACCCAGATGCCTGTCCACATGAGTAAAGCTTAGCTTACTTTTCTCCTGGGGATATTTGCACCACAATTTCCTCACTGACCAACTCTGACCTATGATTTCAGAGATAAGCATTTTCCATGCAGGTCAGATCCAACAATAACAGATTTATTTTTTATTAACTTTCTAAAACTGGGCTTTGGTAACCATATCTTTCAGTAGACTACAACAAATCCTCATAGTCACGGGGAGCTTCAAGTGTAGAGACAGACTTTATTGATTCTCTATTCAGTTAATATAAGAGACAGAAAGTGTATCCTTGCAATTTCACTTGACTCTTTGGTGACCATTACTGTTCTCCTAATTTCGACTTTTCAGTATAAGAGCACATTGCTACCAACTATCTGGGTGACCTTAAAGTTGTACCCGAGAGATGAACCCAGAATCCCAGGAAGTCTTCCTCAGAGCCATTGACTGTGTTTAGTAAGCACATAAACTGCATCCTGCCAGCCACCAAAACATGACACAAACATTCCTGGTACTTCCTTGTCTCGTTAAAGTTAAAACCGTGCATCCCTTCTATTCCACATGGAGGCAAAGGTAGCAGAATACTTTTAAAGCTATTATTTAAAGAGACATTGGGTTTAAATTCAAAATAGCAACATCAAAAACAAATGTGTGGTTCAAAATAATTGACTTGGTTGTTTCTATTTGTTTGTATGTTTCTATTTTCTCTTCTAAAAATGTATTATTGTAGGAAGGCTTTTATTTATATTTATTTAATTTATATTATATTTATATTTATTTTATTTTTATTATTACTTTATTTTTATTTTTGTCATTTACACTAACTCTTGCAAAATAAACTCATCCTTTATTCATATCTATATATAAGCTAATATTTAATAAAATTGCCTAAATTTATAAAAAATTTTAATGATTTAAGAAAGTATGATAGCTCTTTAAAATAAACATGGATTACAATGTGGGTACTTTCATGGATATTAGATAAACTATGAAGAAAAATACTCATAAATGAATATGGCACTTTGGGTTTGTCATGTCTTTGTGGAACTGAAATGAATAAAAATTGAAGCTGCAGGTATATCACAAGGAGAATCAACTTCATTTTAAGTCTTATCAGATATATCCCTGCTTTTTTCCACTCAATTCAATTCAATGATTCTGTTTTAGTACAGTAAGAATTTTGATGAAAATTTTAATTAAATTCTAGGACATTTCATTTCTCTTGACCAGATAGACTGTACTGATCTTGAGCTATTTGCTTCCAGTCTTCATCATACTGAAAGCTAAAGAGCTAAATACTTTTGCTCAAATATTGGGCAGAGAGCCCTTGATTTTAACACTTTTCCAAAATCTGTGATAAAAAGCTATCAGTGTTCACTGGAGTCAGGTCTTAACTCTGTAATGCCTCTGAAATGTTCCATCAATTATAACGGGATACCAAAAATGTTCTTACTTCAATGGGTTTTGTGTCTGTGTATGTGATGGGCAAGTTAGAACATGGTTAAATGAAGACCAAACCTCCATTTTACCCTTAAGTAACTACCAGCTATGTGTTCACTGGAAATATAATTTTAAACTATGAAAGAATCATGGAATTTATCATAACCTCTACATGTTCAGAAGAGAAAAACTGCCATCATGAAAAAGCACAGCACTTATTGATGAATATAGTCCTCCAGTGCCATGTCTAAGTGCATGATGGACTGTGTCCTCTTTGGAGAAGTCGTCATAGCAGCTGTCCCATGTCACAGGCGAAGCAAATACCTTTGGGTTATTTCAGGAGAGAGTTTTGAGGCTCAGCAAACAGTTATAGCCTATTTTTAACTATGCGTGCAGTTTCTTTGGCAATATAATTTCCTCAAAAACTTAGAAGCGTTTTTATCTATGCGTTTCCAGATAGTCCACATGCCAGTAAATACAAATTTGCACCTAAAATTATTTCCCAAGCTTGTGATTTTGCTACATTATCTCTACTCACCCACTTCCTGATTCATGACAGCTACCTTGAGGCTCCATAGAGCAAGTATCTTAAAGGTGTATTCATAACAAGATTTTTCCTTTTAAACGGAGTCAGTTTAAAATAAAAGCTTAGGGTGTTTGTTCGGCTTGTTTTTGCTAAGACTTTTGTTACCAAGTTTCCCTTTTCTGTTCCTTTTCATTTTCCTTCTTTTCTCAGGTCTTAGTATTTGTGGCCCAAAAATGTATCTTATAACTTTCTGTTTCTCCTTCCATTTCTCCCTAAAAACCAGCCACCTTTTTTCATGGACTTTGCTCTTTTTGTAATAAACTGTAAAAAGCACCTGTTAAAAGTCAACGTTACTCTGACATTTTCAGGGCAATGGTAAAGTTATAGACTCCCTATTTTTGGGTCTTTACTCTAAAGAGAAATTTTATTAAATATTTTCCCATAATCATATGTCTCACCAGCATTTAAGTCATTTTATTTCCTGGTTCCTTTATGTACTGTTGCTCAATAGCACACACCCAATCAGGTCAGTGTTTTGATTCACAAGTTACACCATCTTTAAAAGTAGAAACTTCTGCATTTGGAAGGTCAGCCTGCTACTGTGGGTAACTCCAAAGTTTCAGAGTTTAAAAACAATCAACAAATATTTATCTGCTGATCCTTTTTCATTCATACCATTTTGGTATATACTACATGGCCCCATGGAAAGATGTCCTCCACACCAGTGACACAGGAATGTAGGTGTCTTCAAATGTTGTTTGCACACTAATGTCTTAGCATCACTTACCTCCAACATGACAAAATAGCAAAAGAGAAACAAACAGGCAAATCCAATGACCCAGGTGACAGGTGATTTTCATGGCATGGGGTGTAACAGAATGAAAGAAGTCAAATCTAACTCCTAATTCATAGCATGAACAAGTGCGGGGGCGGGAGGATTGACCTTTAATGAAATGAGAAGCTCTATCCAAGGACAAATCAATCTAAAGGAATGAAGTGAAATGTTCAATTTAGAGAAGTATGGATTTTGAAATAAAAATGATGTTGAGGTTTTAGTTAGATAGTTCTACACTTAAGCTTGGTTTTTAGAAGTAATTTTACTATTAGTGACATGAGTCTAGGAGGCATCAGGAAATAGAAGGTATGTAAAGTCACCAGACCTGAGAAGTTCACTCACATGTTACTTGTAGTAAGGATGAGAAAAGGGCTAAGAGGAAACGCTGGGGTTCTCCAGCATTAGAAAGCTGTTGTATTACACTAGCAAAGGGATTTTCAACAAATCTGAAAGAAACTGGAAGACTGGTAAGTCGTGATTTCTAATTAAAGAAAACGTTTCAAAAAATAGGCCACACTATACTAGGAGAGAATAGCTAGGGACAAGAGACAGAATTGTGTTTTGTTAAATGAGGGTCATTCTAACAGAGGCAGTGACTTTGAAACAGAGAGAGATTGAAGGATTTGTTGAAAATAAGAGAGATATTAGTTGTTTTAAAGAATGAAGTATAATAGCATATTTGGGAATGATCCAGTAGAAAGGAGATAATGAAACAGATGAGAAAAAGTAACTCCAGAATAAAGTATGATTGAGAAGGAGAGAGGGAATGAGCCTTTGTTATATACGCAAAGAAGGCTAGGCTGGACAAAACAAAACAAATAAGACATACATGTATGTATGTATGTATGCATGCATGTATGTATGTATATACCCATGCATGTGTATGTGTGTTTGTGTATGAATTTCTGTAAAATAAAAGGAGATTTATCAGATTGGCATATACCATAGGTGTTGATGGTCCAGCAATGCTTGTCTGAGAGTCAGAGAACTAGGTAGATGTTCAATGCAGGAAGCTGGATACTGAAGCAGTCCTATCCTTCCCTGAAAGTCTGGAAGTTCCCAGGAGGCTCACTCCTGTGGAGGCAGCAGGAATCTGACTGCAATGGAGGATAACAGCAGGTGTTCTTGTACAGAAACAAAGCAAAGACAGGTGCATGCAGGTGGTCTCCCTCAGACCTCTGTCTCCTGCCCTTTTGAAGGTGCTATTTACTTTAAGTTTTCCTGATTCCAATAGTCCTCTTTAAAAATGCAGCCATGGGTACATATATATATATATATATACCTGTTTATATGTGTGTATGGACACTACTTTGCATCTGGCATTACATGGATGCTAGTGACTTAAACATGTGCCAACAGGCTTTACAAACAAGCACCTTTAACCACTGAGCAATCTCTCTATCCCATGGACTCAATTACTATATCTCTCTTTCAGAGAATTTGACATGAGACATCTAAAATTCCATTATTTTATTAGTCAGTACCTCTAATCACTTCCAACTTATTCTATATATCATTTATCTACTATCATCTATGTATCTACCTATCTATCTAGTATTTATCATTTATCTATCTATCCTTCCTATATTCATTTATCCACTTATCTCTCCTATTGGTTCTGTCTCACTAGTGAACTGTAAAATTGGTGCTGTGGGCACAAATATATATATTTTAATATTTAACTTTTTATTTCTGTATGTTAACTTTTCTACTAGAAGCCGTATGGATGCTGTATGGGATAATGATATTTAATCTGGCCTTATTTTTTTCCTTCTTCATGCTGTCAACACCTAAAGTGCAGAAACTAGCTTCCCATATGGATACTGATTGGCGGGGAACAGGAAATTTTAAAGAAATTACAGCAACCTTGGGATTTTAACCTTTTGCAAAATAAGCAGTGATATTATACTTCTTAAAAAGTCATGTCCAATTATATCTATATTAGTTGCTAGTTAAATTTTTATCTTATAAAGTTATAGTTATTTTAAAAATAGATTCTGAATTCATTAATTTATTATTCATGCACTTTCATTTGAAAAAAACATTAAATTCAAAATATTCTATTATTTATTAGAAATATTTTGGTGATATGTTTCCAAGGACTTGTCAAGCCAAAATTATTACCTTCTTGATGGATAATTATTATTTGTGGATCATTGTGTTAATAGAAACTATGATCTTTTAATTAACTTTCTTTTTTGTTGTTTTTAGTAGATGCTTTTTGATATGGCACCCATATGTGTTTCCTTCAGGTTACCTCACATCAAGTGTCTGCTACAGCATCTCATATGTGAACTCCATGAGCCATATACACGCCTGAACACCTCAGTAATCAAGCTAAACTTAAACCAGCGAAATGCACAAGTTTTCCTTCCATCATCCCTTAATGTATTCTTCCTGCCTCACAGTTATCACTAGAAAAAAAATGTCCCTATTAAATCACTGTAGTAGGAACTCAAGTCTCAGGCTCCATTTATAGGGAGTGTGACCTAAAACTTGATAGTGATGACAAAGTTTGAATCAGGTGTCCCCCAAGGGTTTGAATCAGGTGTCCCCATGAGCTCATGTGTTCTGAAAGCTTGGTAATCAACTGATTGCAATTTGGGACCCTTGATGAAGTGTGTTGTTAGGGTGGGATTAAGGGTGTTATAGCTAGCTCTCTCTTGCCAGAATTCTTTTGCTGTTGTTTTCCACTTGCTGTGGAAGAGGTGATGCCTCTTCTGATGCCATGCTTTCCTGCCATCGTGAAGTTTAAATGCAAAACTGCACGCTAAAATACAGACTTTCTTCCCATCTACTGCTTTTGATCAGGGCCTTTGTCCCAGCAACCAGAAGGTAACTTATAATACAGGATTTCTTGTTAGTCTACACTTTAAGACTTTATAACTTTGAATTCAGTTTTGAAACATTGGATTAGTTAGGAAAGAGAGAGAGAGAGAGAGAGAGAGAGAGAGAGAGAGAGAGAGAGAGAGAGAGAGAGAGAGAGAGATGAAGAATTAGTTTACTCCCAGAAAAGGTTCTTGTACTTTGTCAAAATTAAAATTCTGCTGCATATTTTCCCTGTGGAAGTCACATTTATAAGCATCATTGCCTGAAAGCATCCTGAAGAAGATCGACTGATAGTTCATTCTCTGAAACCTTTTCCCTCAGAGACTATAGACTCTACCATGGTTTTCAGCAATGCTAAGCACTAGATTATAGTTACATTCTTTTGTGCTTTTGAGAAAATAGTTGGCTTGTTTTTAAATTTCAGGAGTGTGAAAATGATTCAGTATTAATTCCAATGATTCTTTTGTTCTTTTAATCTTATTTTGACAGCTAATAATCATATGCATTTATGAGATTAAATATAATGAGTGATCGATTCTGCTAGGCACTATGAAATGAGTAGGTCTGACTAGCTTTAAATGAGTAGGTCTGACTAGCTTTATCTCATATATTTATCACTCATTTGTGGTAAGACCATTCAAAACCTGTTCTTTTTAGAACTAGAAATAAAATGTGTGTGTTTTAACTGTATTTATTATATTTGTCAGCTTTCTTTGAACATGATAATAAAACTGAGACAATGAACTTATAAGAAAGTTATTCTGACTGATGGTGTCAAAGATTTCAGCCCCTGTTTCTCTGTTCCAGTGGTGCAAAGCTCCGGGGCAGGGGCATGAAGGAAAGTTCTTGCTCAGCTCATAGTAGCGAGGAAGCCAAGTGTCAGAAAGTTCCAAGATTCCCTGCAAGCACACGCTCTCCATCTCCCACGTTTCTTCCCTAGACCTTGGCATTCCGAAATCATCACTGGATGGGGGCTATACTTTCATTGATTGCATGGACATTTAGGAAGCCTTCATGATGCAATCTGTAACACTTTCCTTATTTACAACAAGCTATTAGAATTTATTCTTCCTATTCAGGAATCTTTGTATCCTTGACCAACATTTATTTTTCTCAGGCTATATTCTCCACCTCTTCACCTAGGTACAAGTAACTATCATGCTTCTCTCTACATCTATCTCTTTATGTTCCACATACAAGTGAAATCACATGAAGTTTGGCGATATGTGCTTACCTATTACCGTTAATATAATGCTTTCGAGGCTTAATCTATGTTGTCATAAATGAAAGATTTTCACTGCTTTTAAATTTTAAAAAAAACTTCTAATTTATAACTATATTTTAACATAAATTTGTCTGTTGGGAAAGGTTTAGATTGCTTAAAAACTTGGTCATTGTCACTAATACTGTGTTGAACAAGAGAGAAGATATTTCTTTGATAATAATATGCTGGTAGTTGATGAGAGAGAGATAAAGAAAATTATAAATATGGTAAACCAATCAAAGCCAATATAAAAAAAATTGGCTGGGAAGTAATTAAAATATCCTAAATGCGTATCCATATAAGGCCACCTATTTTTTTCTGTTGAATGAAATAACTCATTATCTACAAATTAGAAGATATATTTCTTCATTTTCTGATATTGCTATAAAGTTTTGGATACCAAAAATCACCAGAGTACATGACCTCATTTACTCATAGATTGTAATCACCTGGAGAGCTTATTAAAAACACAGATGGATATTCTAATCTGTTTCTGGTGTTTTAAACTTGGGGTTGAGTATAAAACCCTTTTTTTCCTAGTAAGTTTCCTAGTAATGCTGATACCACTAGACCACTAACTACCTATTATAATCGCTGTTCTACATCACCGGTAACCAGGGAAAAGGAAATCTGAAAACACAATGAAACAATGTTTTCCCTGACCAGAATGAGTAAAATTAACTTGACTCATAACATAAAGTGTAGTGATGAAGAAGAGCAGCGAGACTTCTCTTCCACCACTGATGGGAAGACAAAGAAGCCAACTGCTTTGGGAAGGTATTTGGCAATTTCTTATATAACCAAGCTCAGGGAATAAACACCTGTGAGTCCCTTGTGCTCAGCAGTTCCTCTCCTTTTTATATTCCCCTGAAGAAATTTAACATAGTCCCTTAAAGAGCTTATTAAAGAATGTGCACACCAGCTTTACTCATAATACCCATAAACTATTCAAAGGTGGCTTAAATCAAGGGGATAAATAAGTCCCAGTCTATTTGTACAGTGGGATGCTAGCTAGTTTAGAAAGAAAGAACTGATTGATACACACAGCCCAAGGATGGTTCTCAGAAACAGAGAAGTGAATGAAAGAAGCCAGGACTCACACATCGTGTGCTGTCTGATTCCTTTGATGATATATTCAAGAATAAGCAACTTGAACTAGTGGTAAAAGTCAAATGGTAAGACAACCACTGAGTATGAAGATCTAACGGGAGTCGATGCAGTGATACACTATGTGATTATGAACATGTGCTTCATATTGCTTGAGTTTGTTATAACTGCATAAGTTCATCAGGTTAAGGTTTGTCACTTTCACTGATTTTCAACTTTGTTTCATTAACCAACATATGATGTATTTAGTGAAGCCTTACAGCATACTCTACTCTAGAGAACAAATTTGATGGTCCTATAGGGCATAAAAAGCTACACTCAGGCTGGAGAGATGGCTCAGTGCCTGTCTACAAAGCCTGATGATCTGAGTTGATTCCCCAGCACCCACTTCAAAGCCAGCTGCACACTGGTGAATGCATCTGGAGTTCATTTGCAACAGTGGAGGCCCTTGCATTGCATGCCCATTCTCTCTGTCTCTCTTTTCTCTATCTTCCTTTATTTGCAAATAAATAAGTAAAAAATATTCAAAAGCTACCCTCAATAGTCAAACAACTCTCCTTAAGATGACTCAAAGCTTGATACTATTCAGCTGACCATACCTGTGCCTCACTGGGAAAACAGATATGAGTGGCAAGAAAGGAGAGACAGAAAGGATAGAATTTTAGGAAGCATACAAGTTGGACTGTCAAAAAAAAGCTAATATTTCTCAGGAAAGTTCCATTTCCAAACAATTTGATTCTTTTGTTTCCCCTCTGATAAAGGTCCCTTTGTTATAGGTCTTCACTTAGTTGGTGCTCCTTTACCCTGGCTGGAAGTGAACTCATCAAATAAGCTCCAGATCCAAATCCAGTTGGAGAGTTGGTATTAAATGCCCACTGCCTCCACTGAGGAACATGGCGTTGCTGACATGCTTTAGCTTCAAGGCCTGCATGCTGAGCTGAAGCCATGTCCCATGTTTCCTATCTGTGCTGCAGGCCTATTTGTTCTGTCTGTCTGAATTCTCCTATTCTGCTGGCTGAGAAATGATCATCTCTGTATATGCTCTGGTAGATCTGAGTGACCCCAGACTATTTCTCCACAGTAAAGTACTTTTACCTGATGATCTTATCTTGCATAGACCCAGATTAACTGAATTCACTGCTGGTGTTCTGTTGTTTGATATCAACTGATTCTGTGAGAAATCAACTCTTTCAATGTAAAGGTAAATAGAATAACATCAACAAATATTTTATTTGGTACATTGTTTTACTCATATTTTTTGTGCTTTAACATCAAAATTAACATGAAGAAAAAGCACCGCAGTTATTATGCTGAAAATATGTTTGAGGTATTATGGGAAATACAGTTTTCTGCTTCTGTCTCATAACAGGAGTCCAAATCAGCTTTAAAACCACCTGCCAATGGTCATTAAGCCAAAAGCATATTTAAAAGAATCCGATGAATAGGAATGTAGGTGGTAGTGCCAAACCTGTTCTTTTTTAATACTGTTAGGATATTTACATGGTAACTGCACTTAAAGGGGGTGTTTTTGTTTATAACGGCATTGGTTTTCACATACTGCCAATCTTCCCCTTTCCTTATCATCCAGGCTTTCCATTACATACATGATTTGGCCATGACAAGTAAATTAATGACGATAAATTTATTTGGCTACCCTGTGACTCAGGAGGAGAAATCCCAGATCAATGTGAGAAGAGAGTACAAATGTCACCTGGAGTTGGAAGGAACTAACTGTTTACACTGAGGGGTTTGTTGAATATAACACGTAACTGTTCCAAAGTTAAGTCAGTTTTCCTTTCACTCCTGAAACTGCAGGCATAGACATCTTAACATAATTATGTGAATTAACAAGTACTCACTCCTAATTCAATGTAAACAGTTGATAAGATGGAGTTAATACTAAGACACAATCTGTTTGGATGACTCCCCACCTGTTTAGGAATCTAAAAGCCAGAAGGGGAAGAATGAAACAAGAAGTTTGCTCGGCATCTGCATGTGTCCTTTTCTTCATTGTCATTGCCATCTAACACAAATCTGATTTATTCAGGTTGAAATCTGCATCCCCAGCACTGTTTACATTGGGAAAATATAATTTGCATGTCACCATCTGTGAAGAAAGATTATTAAACAATAAAGGATTAGGAGATAAACAGCAAAGCCTTGTAGCAATACATGGAGTCCAAAATATAAATGCTGAGAATCTGAAAGATTTGTTTAAGGGCTTCTGAATTGTTTTGAGGTGCTGACTCTATTTTTGGAAGAGAAAGAAATATAAAACTATGAAAAACTATTTCATAATAAGATTGCCAAATCTGACTTAGCTTGCTTTTTTATTACATTTGTTATTCTTTTTAACTTTATGCCATGCTGACTCAATTTTCTCCATCACTTTAATGGTATAATTATTACTAAATTCAATATGTTTTATGTGGGACAATTTGCATTGTATGTAATATTTAAACAATGTGATATCACTGCCATTTATCCCTATGACCAATAATTGATCTCTAGTTAATACTTAAAGCAGGTACAATGTACATCAAGGCCACTAATTTTGGTGCTTTTAAATTCCTTTTCAAAGCTAGTAATTTGGTCTGCCTAATTATGACTTTTTAGAATATTGTATTTCTGCTGGGTGTGGTTGCTCATGCCTTTAATCACAGCACTTGGGAGGCAGAGGTAGGAGGATCACCATGAGTTCAAGGCCACCCTGAGACTACATATTGAATTCCAGGTCAGCCTGGGCTAGAGTGACACCCTACCTCGAATAACCAAAAAAAAATTGTATTTCTCTTTATTTATGTGTGAGCAGAAGGAAAGACAGAGGGAGAGAGCAAGAATGGGTGCTCCAAGGCAAATAAGCTTCAAACACATGTGCCACTTTGCACATCTGGATTTATGTAAGTACTGATTTATGTGGGTACTGGAAATTTAATACAGGCTGTAGGCTTTGCCAGCAAATGATTTTAGGAGCTGATCCATCTCTAGATCCCTAATTATGACTTTTCAATTCATGTATACAAGAAAAGATTTTTTTACTTGTTTTTAATATGCATTAGAATTTCATACCCAATGTTATTATCACTTTAAACCCTCTAAGACACTTGCTTCAGACAAACTTTCCTGGGATATTTTTAGGTGGGGCAAAGTAAATTATCTTTGATGAACAAAAAACATATTGCCATGGTTTATGGGTGGAATGTTCTTAGTTCTAAATATTAGGCAATTCAGATCTCATGAGTAAGCTCAGTAAAAGTCATTCTTGGTAATAGAAAATTGATTAAAGATCAAGATAAAATGAAGAAGATAAAACAACAGTAGCAGCTGAAAAACAACATGATAAATTGTATATTGTATAGAAAATCTCTTTTATTCTCAAAAATAAGTCAAAATTTAGTAGATGTGTTTTGAGGAGATGCCTCAGTGGTTAAAAGAAGTACTTGCTCTACAGTCCAACCAAACAGGATCCAAATCTCTAACACTCAAGTAAAGCTGAATAATAAGAGATGCATGTGCCTTTGTTCCCAGCAGCCCTACTGCAGTGGGAGTTGGAATCACATGAATCTAGAAGCTCATGGGTCAGCTAGTCTTACCTTCCAGTGGTAAAACAAGGAAGACCTTTTTTTTCATACTAAAGATGATTCTTTTGCAGTTATAATTCACAACTCTTCTTGCAATTTATGTTTCTTATGTCAATTATCCCAGGGAGGTAAACAAAATGTATCACTGGGATACTGTTTTGAGTTATATTTTAAAGATTATAATATATGCCATGTTGAATACATTTTTATGATCAAGATAATATTTTCTTAAACATTACAGTGAAAGGATTTAAGATTTATTGTTAACTTTGTTTTCGATTGTTTTTTCTCTCCGTGGATTTTGTGACTGTGCTGGCACCTGGTCAAGTGTCGTTCTTTCTGTGGCCACTGTGTTCAGTCTGTGGCCGAGTTAGGGAGGGAGCAGAACAGCTCAATTGAAGAAAACTCTCAGTATATAGCCGCTGTGGGTGGGATGGGCAGGTATCATTTATTGTATGTGGAGAGGTCATATTTATAGAGAGGAGAAGCCAGGAAAATAAGAGGCAGGTGTAGAGCAATTGGTTGGGGCAGGGTGGTCTGTGGACATCCCACGAGTGGATAGGCAGAGGTTAGCAACCTATGAATGCCTAATTTGCATAAATTGAGGGGCATGCTCAATCCTGAGTGGCAGGAAGTACGTGATTCTAGACATGGATAAAATGGTGATGGCTGCAGAGGAATCTGACACCTAGATCTGTCACCTATTGTCAGCACCCCTGGGGTGAGAATGCAGGGTTCACTGTGGCTTGCCAGGGGGCATGGAGGTTTAGGATCAAGGGAGGAGGGTGGGGAAGTGCCTACTGACTCTCAGCAGGGAGCCACTGGGGCTTCAGCCTGTCTCAAATTCCCTTAACCCCATATCCTCTGTGCCTTTTTAGCAAAGTTCCACATTCAATACTGATAGTTGTGTGCTAAATAATTGTTTTATATCATTTGGAAAAAAAAATCTCTGTCATCGTAACAGTTTTATTATTGTGGTATTCAATACTATTTTCAGAATAATACACATACACTATCTGTTCAACTACTTTGACACAGATCAGCACCAAATGATATATCATGTATAGATTATTGCCCTCAGGATATTAATGAGGATTATGCCAAAGTGGGGCTAAATCCGTAGAATGATAGCCCAGCAACAAACATGTCGATTGCTACCTGAAGAGATAATTGATGGCTTAACAGCAGGATACAAAGGAACATGCGTAAATTTTGAGTTGAGCTTAAAAAATGTACAAATGAAATGGTTGCTTAGCATCTGGTGTCTGAAAAGATGACAGGACAAAAGATATACATAGGGTCAGAGGATTTAGTATTTGTGGTGCTATCTAAATATATAAAGAACTGCAAAAAGTAAACATCCAAAACCTCCAAACTGTGAATCAATACATAAGGCTATGAAAGGGTATATAAGGGTAGAGGGGTTTAGGAAAGAGTTCTCGAACCCCAAACCTTAGTTTTTGTCTTTTTTTTAAAATATAAATTTATTGTCCATAATAGTTACATTATTTAGTGGGCAAACCATGAGTTGTTATCCCAAATTCCCCAATTCCCTCCTCCCCCTCCCTGATCAGTTGGATATCCTCCTCCGTGGGCTGTCTGTATTAGTCCTTGTGACAAGGGATCCTGGATATCCTAGTACTCAGCCTGGTCTTCCTGGCCCAAATGTGTTGTTACTGATGGGTGCCATGCCTCTGGACCATCTCCCCCACCATAATTAACCAAAGAATTAGCAGCTCAGACTGAGAATGATCACACTTTACTCAAACATTGCAGAGTTATAAGGGAAGTATAAGGACCAAAGAGAAAAAGGGAAAATGAGCTGAGATCAGGGGACATTCACCATGTGTTCCTCCGGGCCCAAGTGTAAAAGGAATACACTTAAAAAAAGAGATTAAAAGGTAAAGTAAAAGTGAAACCCCTGATAAGAATGTTCTTTCCCAGTCTGCCTGAGTGGGAAACACTCCAGCCAAGCTGTAGCCCAAGGTCAGGACAAGAAAGAAAGAAAGAAAGAAAGAAAGAAAGAAAGAAAGAAAGAAAGAAAGAAAGAAAGAAAGAAAGAAAGAAAGAAAGAAAGAAAGAAAGAAAGAAAGAAAG
>PVHP010016394.1:0-35919 GCA_004024765.1 Zapus hudsonius | reverse complement strand
AAAAAAAAAGTGTTAAGCAATGGGGTGGAACATTCAGAAAACCTGTCCTTTGTTCACAATATAGCCGAATATTGCAGAAATCCCAGGGGCAAGCTTGGGTTTCTTCTTATAGAAAGTAGAAAAACTTTGAGAGAATAATGGAGTAATGCTGCCAGTAATGCAATCAGCTTGTCCAATGCTGATTGGACAAGGCAATTCTGTGTTCCTGCTCCTCTCACTTTCATGGAAGCCTTATAAAAGCAACTCATAAAGTAAAAAAAAAAAAAAAAGAAGAAGAAAGAAAAAGAAAAAGAAAAGAAGAGATTTATATTAAATCCCAGTGAAAATAAAAGCTTAAAGTCATAAAGTAGAAATTGATGAGATTTTAAGCAGATGATAAAAGGCTAGAATCAATGAGCCGAAAGGTTACATTTTTCTAAGATTAAAAAAAGGTTAAGACAAAAGGCTAAACCCCAGGAGATGGAATATTTAAAACAATCATGTAAATTTGATCAAGGGTCGTGCACACAAGCATTTAAAATTAAAGCTGGGTATTACGAAAAGGGAACAATGAGAAATGCTATTTAAATGAAAAATGAAGGCAGCTCAGATTAGGGAGACAAAGAGAAACTGAAGAAGAAAGAACTGGAAACAAATGCAAAGGGAAGGTTTGATTCCAGGGCTCCCGGAGGCTTAGACAGGACCCTGAGGAAATGGGGATCCAGAGCTCCATGCACATTTGTCCCACTTACTCCGAATGATGAATCCCACTCAGTACCCAGGCAGCATGGAACTGGGCATCTAAAGTGCCACGTTGTCCTCTTCAACTTAGCGCCCAGGAACTTCTCAGGCCACCAGGGTCCCCAATCCATCAGCTCAGCTTCCTGGCTCTGGGCTTGCCTCGGGGTCATCATGTCTCATATCTACCTCTAATCAAATGTCTGCCTTTCTCAACCTAAGCCCTGAAAGACTTTTCTGAGTTGTAAAACAGTGATGGTGCTTATGATGTCAGGAATGTGGGTAACAGCTACTCATCTGGGGTTCTGCATTTGTGTTGTTACTTACCTCTGGGGATAAGTATCTGCTAGGGACCAAGCAATTTCCAGACATGCTTCAGCCCTCACACCCACCTAGGGGACCACTACTCATACCAGGGTTGCCGTAAATACAAGAATCTCATATGTTAAGATTATTCCCAGGCAAAGGGGTACAGAGAGTGTTGGTGACCAGGGACATGGGAATGTTGCTGATTCCAAAAGAAGGTAGCCAGTGGAGAAGAATACACACACTAAAGAGAATGTAACGGATTCTTTAGAAAAACAGGAAGCTTGGACTTAATATCTAAACATGTGTGGACTACTCAACCCTGACATTCCTTTTTCAACATTTCAGACTCAACAACATATGCACATTTTCTGTTCAATGCATTCGATACAGACCACAATGGAGCTGTGAGTTTTGAGGTAAGCCCTAGATCTCTATTTCTATTCTTTAAGATACTATAAAAGAAATTTTAGTCTTTCTGGTAAGAAAGTTTGAGCTTAGAGGTTTGCTCATTTTTGAAAAGTCAAGCCAAACTTCTTTTTCCTCATTGAGTAGTTATGCTTAGCCTTCCAAAGTAGAAGAAATGACAAACCACACTTAGTGTACCACATGACTTTTCCCAATTGTATGAGAACAATCTCTGATGGCAGATGATTTATTTACCATTTTCTGGCAACTACCCCAAGCCAGTCACTGAAAATTCCCTTGAAAATACAAAAATAATATGCTTAAACCCTAGGCCCCATAAGTAACAGAGAGAGACAACATAGTCAACATATTAAGTATGGGAAAAATGCTACATTTACCAGACCCATAAGTTTGCAATGAAAATAAAACGTCAAGTACATGCAAAAAAGCATGCATTTTTGTTTATGAAATACTATATCTGAGCAAAATGTGAAATGAATCTATCCTGAATATACATAGTCTATCTGTGTATGTTGATGTATCTTCTCTATGTAGAAAAAGAATGGGGTCGTTCTTCGATTCATCTGGTTCATAACAAGGCACAGGTAGCAAACATTTAAATCTAGAAGCCAAGAGAATAAACATACACTAAATTTGATTAGCAGTGTCTTTTATTTTTGCTAGGAAAACAATGAGGATATATTGCTTATATTCTGAATATATTCTGGGCTTCATGTTGGCAGTAGAATTATCCATTACTTAGATTGTAATTTCAGTGTCAGCTAAATGAATAAATGATGACCAATGATGCATGAATAGAAAGGTAGAGATTGGGAGAGATGACGTAGAACTTAAGCTATTTGGGAGATGCACTGCATACTGTAGATGCACAGAACTTACATACATGAGCAGAAACCTCAATAATGATGATGACTGAATAAATGCAATGATGCAATGGGACCAGCAAGGACATGAATCAATGGCAGAAAGGTTGTAGCAGTGAAGCCTGGTGGAACTGCTGAACTACATCAGGAGGAAGTAGAAGACGACCAAGGGAATATGAGCTCAAGATGGGAAGCCATGGGCCACTGACAGGGGCTGAGTGTGCAAGATCAGCCCGAGAGTAAAGGTCATCTGGAAGACACACTCCAAGTGACAGAGCCAAAAAAAGATCTCAGGCAGGAAGCCAGCTGAGGAGACTGGAAGAGGAGCCCCTGAGGAAACGCTAGCAGGGCTGTTCCTGTGTCCGAGTTGTTTCCTTGGAAACAGGGAGTGTAATTAGAAGCAATTTATTCCAAGAGTTCAGACAGGAGCTGATGAAAGACTGAAATATTGTTAAGGCACTGGAGAAGAGGGGAGAGATAAATTCAAGAAATATTGAAAATGAGCTTGGTGTAATCACAACCATCTGTCATTTTTAGGAGCGTGAAATATAATTTGGTCATGGCCAGCTCTCTGGGGGAAGGCTATGTAGAGCAGGGAGGGGGGGACAACCTTGATCCTCCCGAGATGCCATTCAGTCAATGCTCACAGGACAGATTTTCAGGTGCAACAAAGCAGACCTTATGGCCCAGGCCAGGAACCCCAAAATGTCAGATCTCAAAACACTTAGCCAAGAATATCACTGAGGAGAGAAGGTTAGAAGGTGATAGTGGTTAAGGAGCTATGAACTAAGACATAATACAGAGTGAGTAGTGATGCAGATTCTGGGGTTCAGAAGGGGCCTCCCACACTTATGAACTCCAATTTTACATCTTTATCCTATTTTGAATTTAATTGATAAAATGGTCTCAAAAAGGATAAACTATGAATTACTGAGCTTATTTAGGAAGAAATCACAAATTGTGGGATTTATTTAAGGAAAATTGGGGTCTAGGAAAAGGCTTGATCAGTATGTGTGGAAAGCACAGCATCAATCAGGAGGTTCATTTAAGAAAAGTGAAGGTCTAGGAAGAGGAGGGAGCAGAGCCACACTCAGGAGGAGGATGGAACCTAGGAGCTCATGTAGGGAGATTTAGGAGAAACATGCACGGGGTGGAAAGCACAGCCTCGGCCCCTAGCCTCCCCATGGAAGAAAGTGAGGAGAGGAGTGGTGTTGGCTTACGAAGAGCAAAGGGAAATTACCGAAGCAGAGATCAGAAAAGTTAGATGAGAAATGGGTAATAGACAGTTACTTTGGGAGACAGAGGTAGGAAGATCGCAGCGAGATGGAAGCCAGCCTGACACTACATAGTGAATTCCAGGTCAGCCTGGGCCAGAGAGACCCAACCTCGAAAAATAACAAGGAGTTCCACCCACGGATACCCCAAGTTGAGAGAAATTAGACAAGTAGCAGCCACAGAGTTTAGAGGAAATTTCCATGTGGCAGATCTAGAATTTAAAGGAAATACACACGTGGTAGACTCAGAGATCAAAGGAAAATCATACGTGTAGTCAAAGTGAGAAGATACCCCAAAATAGAATGCAGAGAGAGGGCAAGCAGAAAACTACCCAGACCAAGAAGCAGTGCTCTGCTCTCCCCACCCCCACCTGGGTGTACACAGAGATCACAGGCCAGAGGGCCAAGGTCAGCGTGGACGAGCCTGTATAGTGGATCGAGTGTTCAGACTCAGGGATGTAAGGGGAAGACAAGATTTGCTTGATTCAAAGGAGCTGACCCGAAAAGCCAGCCCACCTAGGTGGTGTGTTAAACTGTGGAGGCGGCAGGGGGCGCTGTAGCTGAGGTGGATGCGATCAAGCAGGAGTTCTTCCATTCATTCCTGCAAAGGTGGGGTGTTATCTATCTTCTGGTTCTCTCTTTGGGCTCCTGTCCCTAACTGAAACTGTCTAAAAGAAGGTAGCTTGCTCCCGAGTCGCTCTCAGTCGGAGTAGCCTAGATGTTGAAGGAGCAGTTACTGGGGATAAAGGTGTCCTAGATACCAGTCTCCTATAACTTTTTAAAAATTGTGGGTTGGGCTGGAGAGATGCATTAGCAGTTAAGGCATTTACCTGCAAAGCAGAAGTACCTGCATTCGATTCCCCAGTACCCACGTAAAGCCAGATGCACAAGGTGGTGCGTGCATCTAGAGTTCGTTTGCAGGGGCTGAAGGTCCTGTCATGCCCATTCTCTCTCTCTCTCTCTCTCTCTCTCTCTCTCTCTCTCTCTCTCTCTCTCTCTCTCTCTCTCTCTCTCTCTCTCTCTCATAAATAAATAAATAAAATATTGTTTTTAATTGTGTGTGTGAATATCTCTGGGTGTCTTGCCACTGAAGACAAATGCCCTTTCAGCTTTGCTCGAGAATTGATCCTGGACAGACAGGCAAGTGCAATCTCTCCAGGCCCCGAAATGTAACTTCTCCTGGCAGCAGGTGATACTTCTCCAGGAGGGTATCTATTAGCCTCTGCTACACTTCACCTGTGATGTTGATTCTGGGATAACTTGAATGTACCTCGTCAAAGATCCCAGTTCTTCTAATTTAAAAAAATACGGTTAATTTCAGATATATCCAGAAGCAAAAAAAAACTACTAGTGATTCCACTGGTTGAAATGGAAATGCGCCACACATTTTTATAGCACATTATGTTAAATTTTGCAGCACATTTAATCTGTTGTTAATAATGTGGAATTGTGCATAACCATGCCTTTATAATATTTGTGTAAAACACCAGTAATCATGACTATTGAGAATCTAATGGGAAGTTTGTTGTGACAGACATATATGATATGCAGGTTGGTACAATGTCTTTCCTTCTAAAGGCAAATAGCTATGTTAAATGTTGAATCAAAATTAAATTTTAATTAGGCTTTTGCAGTTACATTTCTAAATTAATTAGCAGCCTGGAATCTAGAAAACAGAACACAATTGAATAACAACCGCATGCTGGGCTACACAGTAGAGACCATCTGATTCTGAAGAGAGGGGGAATGGAAGTTTTACACCTAATTTTCTTAAACCTGAAGGACAGAATGAATAAGCCAGCAGGAGTCCAGGATTTAAGTGTAACAAGAACCAGTGGCCTTGAGACCATGGATTTAATACCTTCTAAACCTGCTCTGCCATCACGGTCATATCAGTTAAACATCAGCAGCAAGACAACGTCAGAGGTCAACATAGGAATGGAAGAGCAATGCTGGGAATTAAGGCACCAATGCTCTGTGCTTGGCACTAAATATGTGCTCAGCATGTGCTGGGTTTGAGCTGTTAGAGTTAGGAGTCAGAAATTTTCCTACAGACTCATCCTGGCATCTGGCATCACATTAGATAGTTAGGGACCTTTGAACAGATTCAAGGAAAGGCTAGGTGACTACTCTCTGTAATGTTATGTAAGATAGTTCTGTATATCACTAAATATCATTAACAGTGATGATAGCTACACATTCATCACACTGACACTTAGCATTCATTAGTGTAGGAATTGTGTCATTTAAACAATATTAATTCGTGTAATCGATGTCCTATTCTTATCTCTTGTTTAGAAAATGAGAAAAGAGAATTACAGAGAAATTATACAACCTGCATAGTGACACAGAATATAACAGACCCAGTATTCAGACCTGGACTCTCCAGGCCCATACAGTGTGATACATATAGACCTCTAAATCCTAAATACATCCCAAGAGCAGGTTGAATTTTATCTTTAATAGACATCATACTTAGAGCTCTAGTAACAAATAATATAATTGATATATGTATATATGTGTAGGTATGTAGTATATGCATAGCATTAATGTCTCCAGCAGGATCTAGAGAGCTATAATGAAATGTAGAACATTTGCAAAACAACAGGAGTGTAAAAAAAATGACGAGACTGCTGTTGGTCAGTGGGGTCCAAGGGCTCTTCTAATGGCATCTAAGCCATTTCCAGCCTTTCTTGCATTTAAGTGAGGGCATGACATGTCCTGTCAGCAGAAGACTGGGGAAATAACATTTCTTTCCATGCTTATCTCCTGTGGAGAGTATAAAATCACATACCCCGATTCTTCCAAATATTGCCACCCTCAGGGCAGCAGGCACTACTGAAGGTCTTCCAGACCACTGATGCTCTTGGAGCTGAGTTAAAATGTTTTTATCCTTTGGGAGAATTCTGGAATAGAATGCATAACAGGTACCCGATGACATGAAAACCAAGCTGCCCCAGTTCTGAGCTACAAGGAAATGACGTTCATGGATAATCCAGTGCACACAGAAGAGAACACTACCAAGCCCAGAACTAATCATGGTCATTCACAATGCTGAACAAATGTTCTCCTATAAATATCAGATGTGATTATAAGAAAACTTTCTAGGATGGGCCACTTTGATAAATTACATAGCTATTTTATTTTGAAATGTCAGGGGGCATTATTTCAAGCGTTTCCAATTGGTTTAGAATTCAATTTCTTTGTCAAATGTATTAATCTGTGAGTTTTCTTCTCCTGTATACCTCAACACACACATGTATACACACAAACACATACACACATTTCTTTCTGTCCACACACATAATTCTGTTACTGTTGTTTTGTCATTATTTCAGGGAGTTCTGCTGTCATTTGAGGCACTACCTTCAGCTGACTTTTATTTCATTACTTTAACAAATGTCTACCAAGCCTATTATTTGTCAAGCACACTTCAGGCTGCAGTAAAGAATAAAACATACATCAATGCTTGTCTTGGTGGTGGAGACTGCATTCTTCCACTCTGATGACTAACTTTGGTAGATTCTATTACCAAAGTTCCTTCCTATGAGGGTTCCTTCACCTGGACAGTATCCATCAAGTCTGGTGATGCAAAGGACCGTAACCCTGCTCTGTGTGTGTCCCAGCTGTTGCTTGTTACCTTGTCATTCTAGATTGTTCTTTCATTGTAGTTTTGTCAGGAAGGATCCAATACCTCCTGCCCAGCTAATCACTTCTTTACTTCCTGTGACCTCCACATGCAAGCATGACCTTACAGCAGAGCCCCTAAATGCATTGAGACCTGGGAAACGAGATCATCACAGGACAGGGAATATATAAATATAATAAACATCTGTATCTGCTCCTGTGGTCTAAAGGCCAGTTTCCTCTTAAATTCTCATTTTAAGATAGAACTTTTAATTTTAGAGCAGCTTTACACTTACATGAAAGTTGCAAAGTAGTAAGTATACAGTACCAAACCACATGTTTTCCTGTTATTTCCATCAAAGGTTAATGGAACATAGCTATTCCAGTTAATGAACTAATATTGACACATTACGATTAATGGAGTGTGATGTCCATGCTACATTTCATTAGTTTTTGAGTAATGTCCTTTTTCTGACTTACTACCCCACCCAGATTACATTTTAGTTTCATCCACATGTCATTTAGACATAATGTCCCCTTACACCATTGTTAGCTGTGATCATTTCTCAGACTTTCAATGTTTTTAATAGTTTTGAGGAAGTACTACTGGTCAGGTGTTTTGGAGAATGTCCTTCAATTGGGATTTGTCTGATGTTTCTCTCGTGATGAAATTGGGATTATGTATTTTGGGAAGGAAGACTTCAGAGGTAAACTGCCATCCTTTTATCATATGGAATGGGAACTGATGATCAACACGATTTCTAAGGCTAAGGTGGAGCAGTATTTGCCAAGATTTCCACTGCACTCTCCCCTTTTCTCAACCACGCTCTTTGGAAGGAAGCTACTGTGGACTGTTAGTTCATGCTTAAAGGCTGGGGAAATATTTCCTCAATAGAAGAGGGCCTAACTATTCATTTGGAATTTTGTATGGAAGATTTGTCCTTTCTCTCCTGTAAATTAATGAATTTTTACTTATTACACTTATTACACTTTACTTATTACACTTATTATATTTTTATACTTATTAAATCAGCGTGGACTCATGGGTTGTTATTTTATATTTATAGTTATAATATGATGTTTTATCATTCTGTTGTTCACAATGTTTCAATTTGGCCATTGAAAATTATGATTGTTTTGTCCCATTGATATTCCTCCACCAAGGCTGTTATTAAATATGAATCAAAAAACATTACAAGGACTGAGAGATGGATCAGGTATTAAGGCACTTGCCTGCAAAGCCTAATGAACTCGGTTTGATTCCCCAGTACCTACATAAAGCCAGATGCACAAAGTGGCATATGCATCTGAAGTTTGTTTGCAGTGGCTGAAGGCCCTGGCACATCCATTCTCTCTCTCTCCTCTATCTCTCTCTACTTGCAAATATATAAATATATTTTTTTTAAATTAGGAAATTGTGTAGGGCATAAAAAAGCTCACTTTAATGTTAGACAGTAAGGCTGGAGAACATCTGTTTAGCATCCAAATTTTGAAATCATTGTCTCTGTCTTTTGGTCTAAAGTTGGATTCCCAGATATATTGTGGAGTCTTTTTTAGTTTTAATATCTGCACATATACACACACATACTAACCTCTTTAATTTTTAAAGATCAACACTGAGGTTAAATCAAAGAACTTCCCTCTCACATAATTTAATGGACACTATGGTCACCTTTAAAGACACTAATTTATTTACATAGACATTGTGTTTAAGTCTGCATCAGTAAATCCTCTCTTGTATGTGTTAAAATCAGGCTACAATCTTGAGAAACACAATGTTTTTATTTTTTGCACATGTTGGTATTTAATTCCAAGCAAATGAAATTTTTGGTAGCTTCTGAAATTGTATCTGTGAAAATTTGACCTTCAGAGGCAGAACATGTTAGAGAAAACTATTTTATAAAACCACTTAAGACTGTCATAATTGGAGAAAAAGACGTCAAAATAAAATAACTAATTGGAAGGAGGAGAGGGGGAGGGGCATTGATGGAGGGTGGATGTGAGAGGTGAGGAATGGGAGTGGAGAGAAGGAATTATCGTGGTTTTATTGTCTATACTAGAAAAACCACTTAAGGTAGCATAAATTAAAACATATCACACAAAGGACTTTCTGCACTGTATATGTACTGCCTAGAAAGTCAACATTTCTAACCTTTAGCAAGTTATTTAATGCTTCCCTTCTTGATTTGGTGGTAACAACCTTCAAATACAGCATTTTCTGGCACAGTGTCCTGAGAAGGATGAATGTTCCAGGCACCGTGGCCAGCACTGGCCCTGAGTAAAAGCTTGTCCGATGAATAAAGGTCACTACTAAACAAGAACAGGTTAGGAGCAGGTAAGACCTCTGTGACGTTTTCCTTCTTTTGCCTTTATAAGACAAAGACACCAGAACTCGATCACCTACTTCTCACTGTCACACCTTAGGATGCAACACGAAGGGCACTGCATGCCTGTGATCTCAATACTCAGGACTGCGAGTTCAAGGCCATCCTGGAATTCATAGTGAGACCTTGCTTTAAAAATAAATGAGGGCTGGAGAGATCACTCAAAAGTTAAGGCACTTGCCTGCAAAGCATAACAACCCGGGTTCAATTCCCCAGTACTCACACAAAGCCAGAGGCCAAAAGAGGCCAAAGTGGTGCATCTGGGGTTCCTTTGCAGAGGCTATATAGGCCCTGGCAATCCTCCCCTTCTCTCTCTCCTTCATGCCCCATCCCCCCCCTTTCAAATAAATATCTCAAAAAAATGAGAAAAAATTTGCCACAGTAAAATTGGGCAAAGTACTCCTTGAGAGGTTTTGATATTGTTCCCAATTCAGAAAAGTATAAAATAAATACCTCTTAAGGAACGTAATTATACATTTTCTCTTGTACAACAAAAGTAACCATTCCTTGGAGTGTCTGTCATCACCACTTGGGAGATGAAGGGATGCTCATGGACCACGGCCATTAATTACTGAGTGTGTGTCTGCTCAGCTTCTGAAAGATGGTGGCTTTTTTCCACTGAACAGTGGCCATATTGGGATTTTGGTCTGGACTCTCACTTCCTTCTTTTTTAATATTTACTTATTAGAGAGAGAGAGAGAGAGAGAGAGAGAGAGAGAGAGAGAGAGAGAGAGAGAGAGATGAGTGTACCAGGGCCTCTAATCACTAGAAACTCCAGACACAAGCACCATCTTGTAAACATGGTTAGTGGGGAATCAAACCGGAGTTCTTAGGTTTTACAGGCCACTGAGCAAACTCTCCAGCCCTACGAACTCTCACTTCTATTCCAGTATTCTGTAGAGCTCATACCAGAAACAGAATATTTTGATTACTATAATTTTGCATCAAATTTTGAAATTGGAAGTGTAAGCCACCCAACTTTGATTTTCATTTTGGTTTTGTTTTGGCAACTTGTAGCCTGTTGTAATACCACATGTGTCTGAGAATCAGCTTTCGTATTTCTGGGGGGGGGGGGGGAAGGCAGCCCATGGTTATTTTTTTTTTCTTCCTAAGCTGGCCTCAGCAGCCATTCTTAATGAACTTTAACTTTTTTCATTTATGTGTGTGTGTGTGTGTGACATATGTGCGCACGCACACACATATGTCAGAATCTCACGCAAGTGAATGCTAGAAGCATGTGCCACTTTTTTGCATCTGGCTTTATGTGGGTACTGGGGAACTGAACCTGGGCCAGCAGTACCTTAACCACTGAATGGAGACACACACTAGAAATAGTATTAACTTCATGAACAAAATAAAGGCACCGATTTTTATTATCATTAAGTAATTTTGTTGCTGATATGATATGACCACACAGAAAAAAAGAAAATATATAAAAGTGTGTGGTTCTCGCCTCCACAGGCGCCTTGGGCCTTGGTGGAGGGAAAACGCAGAGAGAGAAGCGGGAACTGGGAGCAGGGAGCCAGGCGAGCTGTCTGCTGTCCGAGGTCTCCTATCTCAGGGCTGGGGCCCACAGAGCCGGAGGAAAAGGCGCAGGGGGATCCGGCAGGGACACAGAGGCGAGCAGATGCGTGTTGTTAATCCATGTGGTTCTTTATTACCTTCTGGGGGATCTACTCTAACTAGGGAAAAAGGGGGTCTGGGGCATGGGAGAAATGGGGAAGGGACAAGGTGATGGGGGTGGAGAGTTGGGGGCCTGCACAGGGATAGGTGGGTGGGGACAACCTGAGAACACCTCATTGGGGGTCCTGAGTGGCGGGAAATACGTGCTGCTAGCCACTGCGGGGATGGATACAAGGAAGTTTTGCTGAAATTCAATGCCAGTCCTGCTGAGGCAGGGGATGCTGGTTTCTGTGGCCAGCACATGGGGGTGGGAGCTAGGGTGGGTGGAGCTGGGAAACACCTACCGAGTTACCGGGGTTTCACCTCCTCATACACCATTAACCCTTCGCTCTCCATGCCCTTAGTAGCAGAGCCAATAATTAATGTCCAACAAAAGTGAGAAGATATAAATTAACTCTGCTTAATAGCATCATATACATAAAAATTCAGAAGGAAAACTAACATCTACTTTAATAACACTATGTGGCAGAGTATACATTTATCAGAAATATCAATAGCTTTCAGATACACATAACAGAAAACCTCAAAGCATCAACAAAATGATTAAAATACACAGAAATAAATATGACAAGAAATGTGAATAAATAATTTAACTCCAATATATTTGCAGCTGGGATGGCAAAACAGACTAGAATTATTTCCAAGATTTTTGATTGAGAAAAATTTAATACAGAACAGCATATTGAGCTATCATTTCCATAAAGGGATGAGGAGTGAATATAAAGAAACCTATCTAGGGCTGGGAAGATGGCTCAGTAGTTAAAGGCACTTGCTTACAGACCCTGCTGGCTAGAGTTCCACTCCCAAACCACTCATGTAAGTCAGCTGCAAAAAGTACTGCAGGAGAGCTGGAGAGGTGGCTCAGCAGTTAAGGCACTTGCCTGCAAAACCTAATGGCCCGACTTCAATTTCCCAGTACCCACATAAAGCCAGATGCACCAAAGTGGCACATGCATTGGCCCTGGCACACCCATTCTTTCTCTGCTTGCAAATAGAAAAAGAAAGAAAGAAAGAAAGAAAGAAAGAAAGAAAGAAAGAAAGAAAGAAAGAAAGAAAGAAAGAAAGAAAGAAAGAAAGAAAGAAAGAAGAGAGAGAGAGAAAGAAATAAAGAAAGGAAGGAAGGAAGGAAGGAAGGAGAAAAAGTACTGCAAGAGTCTTGTGTTCATTTGCAATAACAAGAGGCCCTGGCTTGCGCGCGCGCGCGCGTGCACACACACACACACACACACACACACACACACAATTAAATTTAAATATATAAAATTTAAAATATCTTATATACGTACAAATTTTCTTGAAATAGGAATAACTAATGCTAATTGTCAAGGGTAAGGGGAGGATTTTCACCTGACATATAATTTTGAAATTATGAACTACATGTATGCTAACTGCCCTTCCAAATGAAAGAAAAACAATGTAAGAATTTGGTACAGGAAAACAGCTGTAGAATATGGAATGCAATAGGACAGAATGCAAGTACATATGCGAGGCAACTCAGGGATTTTCCTTCTTCCCTCACATTTCTAACAAGGAATTGTCAACTCCAAGTTTGCCACACTGTAAAGTTGATCCTGAATTTGATCTGATTCATTCAATGCCCCCAGACTGCAGTCAAATCACTTTAACCATGATATTAGCTGAGGGTCCCACTTAGTTAACAGAGACTGACATTCGAGTGCACTAGTCAGGGACTACTTAAGGTATCTTAACTCTCAATCATTCAAAAACTTTGAGGAAGATATTGTGTCTCCATTTTACAGACATGAAGTTTGAGGCAAAGGGATGCTAAGTTACCACAGGACATGACACTCAAATTTGAATATAGAACATGTATCTATAGTAAGTCAGGCTCCACCCCCACCACGCCAATTAAATTGGACTTCTAATTAGAGTACAGTTGGTTTGGATTGACTCTTATGAATAGGTTGCAGTTTTTGTTGGTGGATCTTATTCAAAGAAAATGTGTCGTGTGTGTGCTTGCTTGTATTTTAAATACATGGTGTGGTTTTTTTTTGTAAATTGTATACATTTGTAGTGAAAGCTAATACACCTCTCTGATGTGTGCACACATATGTTTATGTGCTTTGTGGCCTGAGTACCCATAATATTGCAATTTCCAGGCCAATGGTTGATTTATCTCATTTCCAATTAAGAGATGAGATTAAAGTGAAGGCATGGTTCATCTCCTCAAGGAACTCTGAGGAAAAGAACAAAACTACATAGGCTGCTGACAAATACCTTCTTGAAATTCCAGATGGTTGTGACTTTTGGTTCCATCATTTGACAAGAATATTACCAGAGCTCTAAATTCTATTTAATTTCCTTTTAGGATTTCATCAAGGGTCTTTCCATTTTGCTCCGGGGGACAGTACAAGAAAAACTCAACTGGGCGTTTAACTTGTATGATATAAATAAAGATGGCTACATCACTAAAGAAGTAAGAATGATGACTCTCCAACTCAGACACCCGCTGGGCCCGTTTTCTCTCTAAACAAGTATTTAATTTGAAAAGTACTTTTTAAGAAAATCAAAAATGTTTTATGTAGTGGTGGTGGCAGAAAAGGGACATATCCTAATAAGAAATTTAGAATGGGGGGGGGGGGATGGAGAGATGGCTCAGCAGTTAAAGGTACTTGCTTGAAAAACCTGATGACCCAAGTCTGATTCCCCAGTACCTACATAAAGCCAGATGCACCAAGTGGCATATGCATCTGGAGTTTGTTTTTAGTAGTGGTAAGAGGCCATGGCGTGCCCATTCCTTCTCTTTCCCCTTGCAAATAAATATATATATATATATATATATATATATATATATATATATGTGTGTGTGTGTGTTTTTTTAAGTTTAGAATAGGATCTATATATGTTATATATAAATGTATCTATGCTCCAAAGAAAATATAGGACAATCAAGATTATATTCTTGTTTCTTCCTTCTGCGATTTTAAAAATATTTATTTTTGATTGATTTGAGAGACAGAGATAGAATGGGTGTACCAGGGCCTCTTGCTACTGCAAAGGAACCCCAGACACAAGCACCACTTTGTGCATCTAACTTTATGTGGGTCCTGGGGAATCAAACATGGGCCATTAGGCTTTGCAAACAAGTGTTTCTAACCACTAAGCCATCTCTTCAAGGCCCCTCCTGGCGTTTTAATAAATACTGGAGATGGAATTATGATTGTGGTTGGAATGAGATAAGATGTATTCTCATTCTGAGGACACTAGACCTGCAGCCTTTCCCCAGCTATAATGTGAGCTACATGGGAATCCGTAGTTTCACAAGCACATGGATTGTGCTGGGAGCTGTTTTGAGGAAAAAGTCAGGCAATGGTGGATTCTTCAAGCACATTTCCAGATAGGCTATTTATGAAAGACAGCTCACACAACAAACCAAGCTGTCCTCATAATAGGGCTAAGCCAATTTAAACCAGCGAGAAACAGAAGGTGAGGGATGGGGTGCGTTAACCTCACAGAGCATAGGGTACAAATGAGGTAGAAGGAGCCTTCTGCCCGAACCCTGGTACATTCAGTGTTCATATGGCCTACCTTTCTCTTGGCCTCACCAGCTTCCCACATATTGGGACAGTGTCCCACAGATGGAAAGTGAACAGGACCAGTGACATGAATCTGCTCTCTATTGGAGGTAGAGGGGCTAGTGTGCCTGGGGACAGCCTCATGAGCTAGTCACTGATTGTTTTGGGCATAGAGCACATGGGGTTACCAATAGCTGCTGAATTGAGACTTCAAAACAGTACATGTGGTATACCAGGAAGAATCATTACATAAGTACCTCAGGAATATTAGAAACTTCTTCCTTCCATCTTACCCATTCTGTATTGTCATTTCTAGGGGTTGAATGCAGCACTAAGCTTCTATCCCCTTGTATGTTTAATTCTGCCTCTATCCAATAAATGTCTTACCACTTCCCTGTTATAGCATCTTTTAAAATGTCACCTACTTTCAACAATTACATTTACAACAATATCCTCAAAATAAACAGAGAAATGAATTATCTAACTAATCCAGAGATTGTTTCAATGTGAAACAGTAAGTCTGCGTATCAAAGTCATTGGATGACATGTTTTCTTAGATTGAAAATGACAAGGTAAAAACAAGTCAAGACCGTATCAGGGGAAGGGAACTCACAATGAGCTTTAGGAAATAGCTTTGATTTGTAATTGTTTTAGTTCCCAATTCAATGCATTTTGTTTCTAATGCCTGGACATTGATAGTAAATATGCAGGAGCTCAATGCAACATAGTCTGTATAGCCTGGGAATCCAAGCACTGAAGCAGCGTGCTCCTTCTGAGACATGTGGGAATCGGCTTGGGTTTAAGCTGGGCTCATGACAGATCCTCATGACTCTGCTCTGCCTCTGGGACAGTATGCCTCATAGAAATGCCTTTCCTTCTCAGGAAATGCTTGACATAATGAAAGCAATATACGACATGATGGGAAAATGCACATATCCTGTCCTCAAAGAAGACGCTCCCAGACAGCATGTGGAGACATTTTTCCAGGTAGGAACGAGAACAGAAGTCAGGGAGGGAGAGAAGTTGAGCATGCTCCTATGTTCACAAGCACCAGGATTCAAGAGAATACAAAAGGATAATTACTTTTACTGACTGGGGCAAAACAATAAGTCACATAATCCTCCTCCTAATTTTAATTTTGAATTAATAACAATTAAACTGACTGAACAGTGACGATTCTAGATAGAACACTGAGTAAATCTCATGTTCAAGAGTATGTTTTGGCAAGTATTGGTTTTAACTTACCAGTTCTATTTTACAGGTGAGAAAACCAAGCTCAAGCTTTAGCAAACTGCCAAAATGTGGTCATGTTCAGAAAGCAGAACTCAAAGTGACTCAAGCGTTAAGTCACACTGAAAAGGATCAGGCCATGTAACTAGGAAACATGCATTTCTCAGGGGATGCAGGTCTTCCACACAAAACACAAGGATGGCTGACTAAATGCTTCAGCCTATTGGCTGCAGACACGTGAGGGCATCAGAGGATAAGTCAATAAAATGTGGTCATCTTCCCCCCCCCACTTTCTTTCTCAACAGAAAATGGACAAAAATAAAGATGGGGTCGTTACCATTGATGAGTTCATTGAAAGTTGCCAAAAAGTAAGTAACAAGAAGGAAAGAACTGTCCCTCTTGTTTATCACAGAGACAGTTGAGTACTAGTTAGCTAGTGAATTGAATATCTAACCAGAGCCTGGATCTCAGGCCAGACAGGCTCCCCACACTGAAAACAAGCGAACACACATTCATTCAGTGGGCACAGCAGACTGCCTCCCCAAGGCAGAACTGTCACAAGCACTGTGCTTTAGATCCCCCAGGCCTGCAGGAGTAATTAATGACAACACGACACTTCCACTGCTCTTTCCTACATTTAGTTTATAGCATGCCTGTTTATCATGTCTCCCAGCTATTAGAATCCTAGAACAAAGCTTTTATTAAAGAAAAGAAGTACTTAGTGTAGAAGTCTACGTAGCCTGTCGTCTGCTAACGTTATCTTTCGAGAAGTAGCTGACTTGACATGCGGGCAGAGCCCTTGTGAAGAACTGCTGAAATGATCATGGAGCCACATGTTGCTGCTTCAGGTTTTGCTTTTGTCACTTGTCCATCTTTACCTTTCTTCAACTGCTCAGCCATCCCTCCAGCCCATGTTCACTTCTTGATGCCTACTTGCTTCTCAATGTGTATTTCAAAGTCACGGTCTTTGAGAGAGGTAAATGAATGACACCAGCCCACTTAGTGCTGCCATAACTTGGTTGTCAGGCAGTGGAAACCATTAGTGGTCCAGCTGCCACTGACCATCCTAGACACAGTTGTTAGGGGCATTCACACACCTGACAGGTGCACCTAGCTACCCTGTCTGTCCCTCCAGCTCAATTCTAAGAACTCCGTTCAGCTCAGCAGTTAGCTTACAAAGGTTTCTCCTAACCAATTTGTTCTCTGGCTCCGCAGCTTTGACCTTAGCTGACAGATTAGTTAAGGATTACACAAGCATTCATCCTCCCGTGTCCTTGCAACTCTAGTCTATGACTCAAAATTCCCATTGGCTGTGCCTTCCTCACCGCTGGTACCTCCCTGGTATCCATCCTGACACTGTGTTTGAGAAGTGCCTTCTACCAGGCCCAAGGAGAGTTTGTGAAACATGGAAAGTGTGTGCTCAGGAAAATAAGCAATGGGCCTCTGTGGTCACCGTTGTGGAGAAAGAACATCATGCAGCACATGAGCTTTGGCATACTTATGAATTCTTCTGCTTCTCCCCTACAGGATGAAAACATCATGCGCTCCATGCAGCTCTTCGAAAATGTGATCTAACTTGTCAGACAGTCCTCAACTGCACAAAGAAATGTGAACTACTCTACCACACTTAAGTTGGAGCTACCACTTTTAGCATAGATTGCTCAGCTTCACACTGAGGCTTATTATGCAAATAAGCTTGGTTTTAACTTAAAACAGCCCCCCAAGACTTAAAGTTCTCCAGTCACAAACCTGCAACCTTTCCACATGTCACTGAGGTCATGGGATGTGCTAGCTCATTTCATACTCTCTGAATATTCAAAAGTAATACAATCTGGCATATAGTTTCGATCCTTTAGCCATGAGATTATTGAGACTTCAGATATCAGTGATTTTAAAATTCTAGTGTTTTTTTCCTACTCATTTGTATCCAGTGCTAGGATTTTAAATGATTTTCTAAATATATACATCTGCATTTAGTTCCCAGAAATTAATTTTCATTTCATTCAAAGATTTACAGTTACAAAAACCAAAACACACAGTGGCAATTTCTAAGGGTTCTTTGCCCGCTGTTGAAGACACTAATTTGCCTGGCATTTTTTTTATAACATCTAACAAATGAGTTTATTACCAGATGTCAGCATATCCCTAAAAAACTTATTTTAATAAGCATTTTAATATTCCATAGGATATATCAAAGCCAAGGCCTACATGATACACGTAACTCTGGACTTGTTCAACTTTGCAGGTAGACTGTTTTCTATTGTGTCACTAAGTAGAGATTCAAGAAAGTATCAAACCAAGGGTGTTTACAGACATGTAAAGGGTCAGAATATATC
Source organism: Zapus hudsonius (assembly GCA_004024765.1). Classification (NCBI taxonomy): domain Eukaryota; kingdom Metazoa; phylum Chordata; class Mammalia; order Rodentia; family Dipodidae; genus Zapus; species Zapus hudsonius. Next base: position 17,534 of record PVHP010016394.1, on the reverse strand, counting down.
TGTCCTCCAACAGAAAGCAATGCTTGCTAACAAGTAACTCTTACCAGCAGTAAAAGCCAATCCCAGCTCTCCCCACATGTCCTCGTAGCATGTTGATGGATGAGCCATGCAAGGAAAAAGAAACCTTGATGACCCCAAAGTCAACTAGCAACAAACAGAATGTGCTTTCAAAGTACCATTGATTCTTTCATATTAAAATTTACTCTTAGGATTTCCTGGAAAATGAATACGAAAGGTGGACAACTCATGTGGATTACATTATTATTTAGCTCACACGATAGATCTCCAATACTTCAGATTCCTTCTAATGATCTTAAAACCAAAACCGTAAAGTTGCCACAACAGTACTATACATGCACACACATCTTCCCTGTTTGGTAGGAACATCACCAAGACCAAGAGGCTACAGGAGGAGGAAGTCTGCAGCTGTTTTTGCAACACTAATCAGGTATCTATTCTGGTGTAGAGAGAGGATGCTGAGGGCTGCCCTGCTACCACCAGTGTAGACATTAAGAGTAGTACAGTACATGTACACTGAGACTTGCCATCGCGTGTTTGTGTAAACCCAATGTGTACATTTTGTATTTCAAAAAGGAAAAATAAAAGCAAAATAAACTGTTTATAACTCCACTGTCTCTATTAACAGACCTTTATTCTAAAAAAGAAACTTTGTAGTTAATGGCTATTACTTTTTTATGGAATTTTCTAGATTATGGTTATCTTTGGGTTAAAGAAAATCAAAGCAAGACCTGTGATCAGGCAGCTGTTGTAGCCAATGACCTGAAGTGACAAAGCCCTAGAGAGCCAGAGACAGAGCCCAGCAGAGGAACCTGCTTGTGTTCTATCAGCTCACAGCTGCAAGGTGACCTGAACCAAAATAGTGAAAAGTCAACGAGGTGTCTGAGAGGCAAAGCAAGGAGAAGGCATTATTTAGTGTGTAGGATATATGACTACTGTTCCCACAAAATAGGAGAGCACTCCAGTTTGACTTGGGCTGGCTACTCTCATCCTTACAGCCTTTGTCTTGTCAGTGAGAGAAGGTCCTGGTCCTACTTTCTCTCTGTTCCTGTTCCTGCAGAATGATCTAAAGTGAGCAACTACTACATCAAAAACTCTGAGCTGTATCTACATATTGTTTTAAAAAATATTTTATAAAAGCCAAATAGGGCTGGAGAGCTAGACCAGTGGTTAAGGTGCTTGCTTGCAAAGCCTAACGACCAGAGTTTGATTCCTCAGTTCCGACATCAAGCCAGAGGCACAAAGTGGCACATGTGTCTGTGGTCCATCTGCAGCAGCTGGAGGTTTGGACATGCCCATTGTCTGTCTCTCCTCTATGTTTCTCTGCTTGCAAAAAAAAAAAAAAAAAGCCAAGTAATTGTTAAAAAGAAGCAAGCACAACAAAATCGCTGAATACATAGAAGTATTAAGTATTTTAATTTCTGTAGATCTTCATATGTACATCATTATTTTCAGGCTATGAAATGCAAAAATAACATTTACTTAAAAATAATTAACACCTAAATTTAGGTAGTTTTAACAATTTGTAATACACAACATACTTAAAATGGTATGCACATACAAAACTGGACTTCTCTGTAAAGAAATGTTCCCAAGCATTATACATCATAAAACACCTATTTACAAATCATAATTAAAGTGAATGCAGAGCTGTGTATCCACTCTCGTAAACTTCTTCAGTCTTCATAAACATAAAACCCAAGAAATGATCTATAAATATACAACTATAAAATGACTGTCAACGGTGTTGTAAATAAAAATGCAGCAGGAAATAAATACAAAATGACAGGTGACCTTGTAAATTCAGTAACAAATAATAAAAAGAAAAAACTCAGAAAATTGAACTGCTCTTGAAACTATTTTAATTGCTTGACGTTATCACCTGTCCTTTTTTGATGAATAAGTCTTATTATGATTCAGCTGGGTTGCACACATTCTTTTAACGCAGTAAATAATGAAGGGTGGCTGTGATTCACGGCAAGCTGAACTGAATAAAGGTTCCATCGAGATCTGCTGTACATGGGAGAAAGATGACTTTTGCTGGCCTCCTTATTCAGCAGCCAATGGAGCAATAGGTTGGGATTTTGGATTTGATAATGATAAGGCTTTGCTGGAACAGAAGAATTCAGCAACATCAGCACCATGCATAGTCACTATAGAAGCTCATACAAAACAAAATGGATCAGAAAGAATTATGAGAAACTGTTTCTGAGTTCCACTAAGACAGAGAAAAACCCTTCGCATGCACCTAGAACAGTTAGGAGTCACACAGATACTTAAATTCTGCTTCTCACTGTCACTTCATTACCAGCATTCCAGTATCTTTTATGATGTGGTGCATGTGTATGTGTACGTGCAACCAGGGGTTGGCAGTCTCTCTCCACCTTATTTTTTGAGATAGGCTCTCTCACTGAACCTGGAGTGGGTGAATTGGAAAAGTGGATCTAGCTAGCAAGTCTTAGGGACCCTCCTCTCCATCCCCTCAGCGCTGGGCTTAGAGGCTTGCACCACCACACTCGGCTTTTAAATTGTTGCTAGAGATCCTCATGCTCACATGACAAGTGCTTTGGTCACTGCGCCATCTCCCAAGCACCACGCACCTCAGCATCTGAATCTTAAAACAGAAGGCTTGTAGTAGAGATACTTGGCAGAGTAGTGCCATCAAACAAGCGGACCCCATTCTCAATAAAGAAGTGAAGAGCAGGGCACGGGTAAGGGAATGACTTTCTCAAGACAATAAGCACACTACTTAGAAAGAAAACCAACTGAGGCTAAGATGACCTAACACCAAATTAAGGCAGGTAAAGATTAGTTATAAGAAAGTGACTCTTGTCCACAACACATGTTATTTTCCCCAAAGTTGGGTCTTCACATCACTGTAATATAAAAATCCCTAACAAATGTGAAGTTGCTATACTAAGAATCCTTTTTAGAGCCTCATTTCTAGCAGTTAAAGAAATTCAATAAGAATATTTAGGTCTTACAAGAGCATTCATTATGCTCACAAAGGACTTCAAACTATCAAAGGCAAGCTAGTAATAATTAAGGCAAGAGCAAGTCTGTGGTCTATAATTCCACCAGGAAACTTTGAATTGCAAGACACTGCTACTCAACTATTGCGTGAGGCATACACGGAGAATAAACACTACTTGAGGTGTCTTTTTCTTGCTAAATGTTGTGTTCCAGCATTCCATTGGTGAGATTCTCAGTAGAAGGGACTCACTCCACAGGACTGTGCACTGGTCAGCTGTGCTGTCTGCAGTCCAGCTCCATACTGTAACGAGCAGCCCCTCAACTACTTACATGCTACTAGACATCCACATCAAACAGCTGCTATCACTTAGCAACTCTTCACTTGCATTTAACAGGGAGGAAACAAAGAGCAAATACATTTTGGATTCAAATTCTCAGAAAATCAAGTACATTCACAAGCAAGCACTTCATTTCTGCTACACTAAGAACTGATTCTGTACATGTCCTAACACACTTTCTGAATACTCATTTTCTTAGGACTTAAGCACAAAGAAATTCATTTCCTAGTAGCCCTGAGAGATGGACATCCTCTTCAAAAACTTTTAGTGTTCATTGGAGAAAGAACAGAATCAACTTAAAAGATACCAAAGAGCCAGGTGTGGTGGCACATACCTTTAACCTTAGCACTTTAGAGGTAGTGGTAGAAGGATCACCATGAGTTCAAGTCCACCCTAAGACTACATATACGAAGTGAATTCCAGGTCAGCCTGGCCTAGAGTGACTCTACCTTACCTCAAAACACCAAAAAAAAAAAAAAAAAAAAGTCACCTAAATTAGCCAAATTAGGGAATTTAGGCAAAAGCCATCATAAGCTTTTATACAGTTACAGCATTTTCCTTGCAATTAGTTTCTTTCAAAACCATCAAAACTGAAACTAAGTTTAGCAATGTTAAGGTAATTCCACGGGACTCTGTGTTCAGTGTGATAAATGGGCTGGCGGTCCGCTCAGGGGATAGTGTTCTCTGCACAGGCTTGAGAACCGGGCTTCTCATCCCCAGAAACTGTGTGCATGAGGGTGGGCATGATGGCCCACCTGGAATCCAGTGCTGAGAGTGAGGCAAGCTGCAGCTAGACTGGCTGTCCTGCTCAGGACAGGAGGTGGAGAGTGACCGAGGAAGCACTCGATGCCAGCCTCTGGCCTTCTACACATAACACATGCATGTGCACCTGTACACACTTGCAGCTGCCCACACACAAAGGTGTACATACTTGTAGGCACACCACATACACAAAAAAGTAAAAAATACCTAATGAAACAATCTCTTGACTTATGAAACATTTCTAAAACTAGATCATCTACTCACATCTTTGAAATGGTGAAAATTCAGTTAATGTACTGACATCAGAGAATGATGAAATGCCATATATTCAGTGAATGTTGGACATCACATGCTAGTAAGATGCCATATATCCTTGCCTCTGAAAAAGTTCCAGTGACTGAGTTCCTTTGTCAGAATACATATGTGCGTGGACTACAGATGCTACCACAGTAATGGGGACATGCCGCTTCAATCCTGACAGGAAGAACCCATGGGAGATTAAAGGGAAAGAGAAAAGCTGGGCATGGAGCCTCGCCACAGTATCTGCTTAGCAATCGCAAGAACTAAGTCTTCACCTTAGTACCCAACAAATAAGGAACTGAATAAAAGTTAAAAAGTGTATGTCTTTGGTGAACTCTCCAGTTACTTCTTTTCTTGTGAACTTTCTAAAGGTCAAAATCAGGACCTCTAAAATAGATTCAAGACAAGAACTAAGGCTGTACCAGAGAGTGCCGCGTGGGCAGTGGCCCTGCACTGACTCAGCCTGGCTCTGCATCCCCAGCAGAGCAATGGGACATCAGCAAGCAGAACCCCTGGGATGCAATGGCGAAAGCCACACTGACATCTTCACATGTCTGTGGACAGATGGAATGATAACAGTGAGGTGTGTAACAGGACTGAAAGGTCAACACTGAAAGAACGGTGTTCTACTCACACTCCCACCATGCTGCTCAAGCTCCTGTAATGCGCTGGTGATGGGCTCTTTGAATTTCTTGTCCATTAGCCTCTTGGAAAGCTTTGAAGGCAGATTGGGAGAAGGGTATATGAGAGCATTCAAAAAACTAACCATGTTCTCCATAATCACAGTAAAACTTTATGAGTGCCTCTTCATTTAAGATCTCAAGGTTTGCTTTAGAAAATTGTTCATTAAATTTATATATAATAAACAGTACTACTTTACTATACATTATTTCAAGCTCTATGAACCCTTTGTTTTCTACTATAGTATAATATCAGGATAAGTTTTTTAAAACAGAAAATTCCTCCCTTCTGTCTTAGGCAAGTACCTTTCAAGGACTTTGACAGAGAGAGAATCTAGCCTGAGAGATTTATCAGGTGGGAGCCTTGGTCCAGTGTCAGCTAGATTGTAAGAGTTTATAGACTAATGTCAGCCCAAGCAGCATCATGCTCTAGTGACAACCCACAGGCATCCTAACAGGAGGGCTCAGGTAAGTTTCCCTAGGTGGCAACCCTCCCAATTAACTCTGTGAGAGCAGGAAGAAGCAAGCACCACCTGCTGAGACAGCAGGGGCTCTGCCGGGGCCCTGCTCCACATGCTGCTTCATTCCGCTGCTCTCAATGTTTCCTGTTCTCAGTGGTAAATTTGAATTATGAAAGTTTTAACTCATATATTAGGGAAGTGTCTCATTATGAATGTAATTTATAGACTCACTAAAAAAATCTCAAAATGGGAAAACAAAGAATGGCTTTGGTGCTATATTTATATAAAAGGCTGTATGAACAGTGGTAGTTACTTCATACAAAATGAACATAGGCTAACAAAATTATACCATTCAGTATTTTCCCCTTCAAGTTTGGTCTACTTGTTATTATAAACCTAAAGCCTGGTCTTGTAGGCTTTTTCTATTAAAGAATATTAAATATTAAAGAAAATATTGCCTACTAATAATTACTTGATGAACTGCTAAGCCAAATCTGTACTTTGTGGTTACTATGCATGCTAGTCTTGCCATCATGACTAGACTGAGAAACACCCAGATTGGTAAAGCCTGCCCCTCTGTGTGTTTGTGATGGTGCTGCTGTAGAAAGTTACATTATGAGGGCTCTGACCCAATAAAGGGGCTAGTCCCTTGATGGATTCATAAGTGCCTGGCATGACTGGAGGTGGCAGAAAGTAGGAAATGAGGTTTGCTTGGAGAAGCAGGCTACTGGGACACGTCCCTAAGGGGAGCATCGAGTCCTTGCCCTTTGTCTCCTTCCGGAACACCATGAGGCAAACTTCTCTGCTCCACCACACCCTTTGCCATGATGGCTGACAACTGTACAAATCAGTCAAAAAAAAACCTTTCCTATCTTAGATTATTTCTGTGACACATTTTGTTACTGTGATAAGAAACAAATTTGGAAGAGTAGAGCGAGGGGTTTATTTTTTAAGATGGTAGGACAGTTAAATAACTGGAAGTGACAAAGCCCCACGTGCACCTTCACTCTAGACCCTGCAGTACTTACACTTGTGAGCACGTGCTTCAGGTGCTCATTCAGAGCAGGACCAACAACCACACTTAACTGCACCAGCGCACCGAGTCCTCGTTCAAACACCTCGTCATCTGGATGGACCTGAGGGGTGGTTGGTTGAGAGGAAAGGGAGAGGATGAAATGGATAGGTCAGGAAAAGATTAAGCATTTCATATAAGAAGATGACCAACGAAACCAGAATTTTAAAAAAACCTTAAATGCAGTACATTTAGAGGTAAATTTTTTTTCAGCCTGACTAAAGCATTAACTAAAATACCTAATATACAGACTAATTTAAGGTTCATTATTTCCTCTAATTACTCAAAATGCTTCTTTCTATCTTCAGTGCATCCTCTAATGGTGCATTCAAGTCCAAAATTATCTAACCCTGAATAAAGGTGGCTTGATTTTGCATATACATTAAACTATAGGTAAAACACTAATTTGCATATATGGCCTAAGGGAAGCATAAATTATTCTATGCATGTCAACTTTTATTTTCATCATGTGATTGAAAATAAATGGCATACCAGAGCCGCCTTTAGCACAGGGATCAGTCGTGGAAGCAAAGGTGTAGCTTTTTCAGGAGCACCTCTGACTAAAAGTAATTCTCTAAAACCTTCCTTTGACACAAATGTATAAGGATGCTTAGTCTCTCTGAGACCCTGTGAAAGACAAGAGAAAAACGAAAACATGACTCGTCATTTTATGATCTCAAAAGCAGACAACCATTACAGCCTAAGTGAAAATCCAAAGATTAATTATTGTTTTCTTAATTGTGACATATGATGTCAACAATGGTTTTTTTCAATTATACTAAGAAACTGTAGCAAAGCACCATGAGACAGGAGGAATCTCCACTCTTACAAGAGAAATAAAAATAAAAGCAATAGGAAAGATGAAAGAAATGTAAAACAATAAAAGAATAAAGAAAAAAAAAAAAAAAACAAGGAAGAGGCAGAAAATCACGGCAGAGGGAAAGTAAAGGCAGAAACATGAGAAAGGTCACCAGAACTGGAAGTCGCTCTGAGGCACTCCTTACCATTGCCTGCCGACCTAGTCACAGTACAGTAATACAATGGTCTAACACATATGTTTATAGCCACTACCTTAAGGGATCCTCAGTTTTGGACCCCTGACTTGTTTAATAAGTTCCTTAAAGGCATTTCCTTTATATTTAAGTATACTGTATTAAAATATTTAGAGACAAATATTGTACTATATTCAAAAGCACTGTAAGAATTTAGATGCCATTTTTTCATAATGAAACTAGAGAAAAAAAAACTTGTGTACATTTCTCATTATGCTTTTGACTCAGTGCATTAGAAAACAAGTAGATAACACTCTAATTTAATCATTATTAGTTAAGAAAAAAGCGCCATCTCATTATTTATAAAAACAGTAACAATGAATTTCCTTCAGTGTGACTATCTGCTCAGCAGGTTATGCATAACTGGGTGTCAGGTCATGCTTTGAAATATTGATGTCCAAATTCTTTGTCCATCCACTGGACCTGAGTGATTCCAAAAAGTGATCAAACGTCCTCTTTCCACGACATCATGATGTTTTTGATAATGAAGCCCTCAAGCACAGGGGCATCATTCGGAAACAGAGGGTCATTGTCCTAAACAGCTTCCTGCATCCTGTGCATTGAGAGATGGAAAAACTCTAGTCAAATGCTTAAGTGGCTTTCAGTAGTGACTTTTCTGTACTACTTCCCCATCGTTAAATGAATGTGAAAGGAAAATATAATGCTACTCAACAGAGAAATAAAAGTACCAGTGTTAAGACAACTGGTACAGAAAGGACTGATTTTATGTAGTCTACACTCAGGACCCTGTTAGTGATTCCCCAAATTTAAGTATGTTGTGCGCTCTACAACCCAGAGTAGGTAGAGATAGCACTAGGTCTAAGCTAAAGCATGGTTTGCTGTTGTGTGCACAAGGCTTCATAGCAAATAGAAAAGAAGGAATATCACTGTATTTATATTGATTATCAAGTTTAACGGGCTTGCATTAAATAGCTGACTCATAAAAATGCATGGCTTTTAATACCAAAGTAACTTTAACAACTTCTAAAACAAACGGGAAAGTCCACTGGAAATGCACTTGAAAACAAGGAACCAGCAAAGATTCTCATGTTTTACATTGTTTTAAAAACCTCAGTTTGTAAAATTATCTTTTTTGTTGTACTACTGTTTCACCTTCTCCAATATTTTTGAGAACAGTGTTTCTTTAAGAAAAGTACAAACACCTGAGCTCTTTCCCTCTCATGCGTTACTTGGATCATTGCTTGGAATTATTATTTGAGTTGTTCTGAAAACATGGCAGTGCCCATTTAGTCTGACCATTTTTAATTTAATCATTTGTTTCTAAAGGACAACAAAAAGATCCTTAGTTCAATTAGGTTTAAATGTGAAGCAGCTGGCTAATTCTATCACTAAAAATGCATGTCACAGATGACATTATTGATTCATTTGAAGCTGGATGTCAATGAACTGTTTTCTTAAAATGTTAGTTCAGTTACAAAAATGTGAAATTGCATGAAGGAATCTAGCAGTAGTTTTTGAAACCCTTCAGTAAGGAGCTCCTGTCTTCTATACAGACAGAACTCAGAGCTCAGGCTGCTGCCTGGGAACACTCGGCCATCTCAACAGCCCAAAGGCCTCTTTAATTGGACATTCAGGCAGCATCATTTTGCTCACATGCACCATAACAGAACGAGTTACAGACACAGAGTGGGCACTGCTCCTCTGGACAAAACTAGCAGAAATGACAGTCATCCTTCTCCACATGATTCCTTGTAGTTTGACTTTTTTGAACAAAGTATGAATAGATGATCCATTAACCTATAATCCTCCAAAAGACTAATTCCATGTTTATAAAAACACATGACAATCATTATTGCTTCCTAAGAGGTGCTGTAGTTTAGTGGCTAGTGTTTGGACCTTACTTCAAAAGTACAGAATGAGATATGCTTATAAGCTACAAAATAATACTTTATGAAATTTTTAATACTTTTTTCCCCATAAACATTCAGAAGAGAAGGTATACTTACTTCAGCTAAAGTAACAAGAAGAGGATCAAACGGAAGACTTTCAGGAGGGCATTCCCACTGCAGCCTGTGTTTTACTGATCCATGCATCAACCTAAAATAGAAAAGGCAATGAATGCAACAAAACCTCCCACAAGCACATATTAAGCAGTGATTTATATACTCTTCACAGTATAATCATATTAGAATTGTTTCTAACATATAGACATATCTGTAATGATTAGGTTTTGTTGTCAACGTGATCTTTTTAATTATCTTGGGTGGATCTCTGAGGATGTTTACAGGAAGGCAGCCTCTCAGCAAGGGGCAGGATGTAAAGAAGCTCAAAGAAGCTGGAAGTAAACATCCTTTCCTGTGTGGGCAGTGCGGAAAGGAAATTCCAGAGACTCAGAAAGCCATTAAGTCTGGGGAAGGGTTGTAAGACCCCACCCTAAGCCTATATAAAGGAGAAGAAATTCTCTTTGGCCCTCCTGCCTGTTTGCTGTTCTGTGTGTATGGTGTAGAAGATAGGTTTCTCTCTCTTCTTGGACCTGTGAAAGGGGAGAAGCCTCTCTTGCATTCTGGAACTTCCTCTCTATCTATAGCTACAAATAAATCCTTTCCTCCCCAAAACTGTGTCTGGTTTGAAGATTCATCCCAGTGGTGTGTGGCTAAGACAATATCCTAGCAAAGCAATGTATGTCATCCTATAAACTCCTACTTCTCCCAGAAGTATTAGTAAGATCACAGGGGTACAGCCTAGTTTTGGTATGCAAGCTGCCACTGCCTGTGAATACCAGTACACATGCTCCACTGATACCCCTCACACTGACAGAAACTCAAAACTATATGCCATAATTAGCAATGTTCATGTTTTAAAGAACATACACAAATCATTTAACCTTACCATCAATAACACTTATAGTCTGAAGGCAAATCAAGTTTAACATATGCTAAAAAGAAATTTGAGGCCAGGAGGGTGAAATGGTCACTTCAGGTACAGATTACCTGGAAGGTCTTTGGCTGCACCTGACCCCCACCCACAGTCTTGAGTGAAACACAACTGACATATCTGAAATTTGTCACCACTAGTAGGAACAGAAGCTCATTATCACCCAATCTCTTCAGTGACTTCTTTACATAGTCTTATTTTCCTAACAGCAACACAACTGTGCTGAAGGAAGGGGCCCAGAACTCCATTTAGAATTCCAGCAAGAAATGATGACAATAATTTAACAATTTTTGTTGTTGTTGTTGTTTTGGTTTGTAAACGTAGGGTCTTGCTCTAACCCAGGCTGACCTGGAATTGACTATGTAGTCTCAGGCTGGTCTTGAACGCATGGCGACCCTCCTACCTCTGCCTCCTGAGTGCTGGGATTAAAGGTGTGTGCCACCATGCCTGGCTTAACAATATTCTTGAACTAATTTTTTATTCAAAACTGAATGCATTACAACTGCATTTTTAAATCTTTGAACCAAAAGAAGAAAAAAATTGTTGTAACTATCCTTTTCACAATGTAAATAAAGTATCTATTATTCAGAAGCAAGAACTGGACATTCTGTGAAGAAAGGCAAGAACAATTCATCCCAAAGGAAACAAAAATAGCCATATGTACTTACTAAGAAATATTACTTCATTAAACTGCCAACTTTTACTTTACCAATAGGACAGGAGAATTTATTTAAACTTATGAATGCTTCAAAAGGATTGTAAAAGTGGGTCATTCAATTTCTTACATTCTTCGGTGGCCTATCACAGACCTCAGTAATTACATTTTGGAATTAAAATAGTGTTGTTCAACAATATCCAGGGATCCATAGCAATACAACAGCCAAGTAATAAGTCACCTTTATTTCAATTTCACTAGTAAATAAAATGTTCAATAAATTTATACCAAACACTGTATTGACTTCATTCAATTATTTTGAAGAATACAATCAGTTATACATTGTATTGATTTTACCTGCAAGGAATGCCTCCTTTCGAGTAAATGGCTGCAAATGCAGAAGGGGCTCTTGACTGTTCCCCAAACTGAAATTACAAAAAGAAAATATTACCATCAACTTCACTTCATGGTGCCTCATTAATTTTAACCCTGTTCAGATCAGAGGCCAAGAGCGCCGTGATTTCACACCAGCATTCCTTGTGTGCGCCATGCCTGCTCAGCACCCACAGAAAGCTACAAACAAGGTGTGCCCCTTTCTTCTTTAAATTCCACACTGTTTCAGGTTTGCAGGTGGTGAAACCAGACAGGGACAGGCCTTTCCACTCTCCACCACCCTGCACTCTCAAGGTGAGGGCTGAGAGAGGAGGTGGTAAGTGCAGGGAAAGAAGATGTGCTTTAGCCACAGCATGTTTCCTACCTGTCTACTGTCCCAACATAAATGACAAGAACAGTCAGAGAATCCGAGTAAATTCTCCAAAATAGCTTTAAGCTTCCATAAAGAAAAAACACATAGGCTTGCTAGAGGAAGAGAGCCAAAGGTCTTGTAGGTGTCTTCTAAATTATATAACTTCCTAATGTTCAAGTTTACCTACAAGTTATTTAAACAGAATAATTCTATACCTACTTTCAAAGCATATTTAGGAGATGGTCAATCACAACAAGCTGAACAAACACAGCATATATGATTTCAACAGATTTGATCAGAGACTTCAAGACTTCATTGGTCAGTATTGGACCACAATGATATCAGCTATATTGTTTAAATTCTAATTTTAAAAAAAAGCACCGGGGTATGGTGGCACACACCTTTAGATCCCATGCTCGGGAGGTAGAGGTAGGAAGATTGCCATAAGTTCAAGGCCACCCTAAGACTACATAGTGAATTCCAGGCCAGCCTGGGCTACATTGAGACCCTACCTTGAAAGAAAAAAAAATTAGATAAAATAATATCACATGCATAAGTTCAAAAGGACACTGAGAGCAGAGATTTTTAAGTAACTTACTGATATGACAATGTGAATGTAATCTCAAAGTCCTGAACTTCTTTCAGAGCGAGAACTACAGCCAATGAGTGAACCCCTCCTGCTGCTGAGAGGTACTATACAAAAACCAGTTGACTATGAAACTGAATCCCAGAATCTTGTTTTATGGTGGTTTTTTTTTTTCCAATTTCATTCTGTATCTCAACCTTGTCTTCCAAATGTTTTCCACAAAGAGCTAATTCTAAACTAGTGCTTTATATGACTGAACCATTCGAAATGCTGCTCAGTTTTCTGTATATGCTAGTGTTGAGTGATTGCTAAAGGAAGTTCACACGGTAATCATGATGAAGAACAGAGAGAAGTCCATGCATGAGGGTGACTGTTGGGAACTGAGTGAGGGTTACTACTCAGGCCTATAGTCACAGCAGGATAGCTAAAGCAAGAGGATTCCTACACATTCTAGGCCAGTATGTCTATAAGGTGAGAGCTTTTTCGGAGCAAAACAAAATAAAAGCAATCAAGAATCTCAGATTGTCTCCTAATTCCCTTGAAAGCCTTATAAATCCTATCCTCCTAACCTGCCCAGACTGACCAGGCGTTAGACAACTTCTGGTGCTGTTGCACGGGTATGCTAATTTCTGGAAAATTCACTGAGAATTTTTGTACTTTTGTGTACATAATGTCATACTTCGTCAAATCAGATTTTGTTGCCTTGGGGGGATAAATGGAAACTACTACTAAATGGAAATTTCTATGGACAGAACATAAGGGAGGGTTTAGAGATTTTTATTCAAGTACAGAAGCATGTAAGTAAACCACTCCATAGCTACTGGATGCAAGCATATTCTCAGAAAAGAAAAAAAGTTAAAAAAATTTTAAAAAAAGTTAAAAGTCTAAAATGTTAAAAAAAGTAAGTGATTTACTTAATGCTCTACAGTGTTCCCCAGCGAAATTGAAAGAGAATTCCAAAATTAAAAAGCTATCTCAAATGTAGCGAACAGGAACCCATGACACAGTAAGAATGTTTCAGCAGCCCTTGGCTCAATCTACTGGGGAGGATCACTGTGCTCACGGGGTTGATTGTTTTGGGGTTGAGTTTATCACTGGGTCGAGGATGGAGTCTCCTTGCAGTCTCTGGAGGACTGGTGGAAGATGAGGACTTGCTCTGCTGAACTGCACTTTTGGGCTGCACTTGTGCACTGGAAGATGTCCTGTCAGCACAGTTGCCTACAAGAAGAGGACATCAATTCAAATAAAAATCAATGGAAATAATTCATCCTGTATCCACATGGCACTCAGCCTCTTCATTTGGAAAAGCAAAGATCTGTACCTGGTACTCTGCTTCTCAACTGTACGCGTCCAGGACACGCAGATTTCTGCATCGCTTCCCTTTCACCTCTGAATTAAATAAACTTAATTTCAGAATACATTGATCTTTTATAAACAGAGAGATCAAAAAGAACACAGGATAAAGCAAAGTGAAAGACGCACAATGTTGTATCCCCGGGCCATATACCTGAGATGCATAATGAGAAGATAGGAAATAAAATCAATATCAACAATTTCAGTAGTAGTAAAATACAACAAAGAAGACAAAAAGCATGGCTTCGGTAACACCTAAGTATACAAGAAGGTGTGTGTGGACGCTGCTTATAATTCACAGCTATAATCTGCAAGAAAGCAAGATGTAAACATTGTTTTTGTTTCTCAAAATGTTGTATAAGACACTCATCTGCAGCATGGCTACACTAGGAAACACTAGAGTTCTGAAAGGGGTGCCCGGGACATCTTCTATAGTCTCCATCCTCTCAGACTGGAAATCCTCTTATTTTCACAGTCCCAAATACTAATACTATGGTCTGCTTTTGAGTGACACAATGAATTCTCCCACCCAATGTTCTGCAAGCTCTTTCCACTGAACAGAACTGAACCTGAGGTTGTTACTCAGCAGCCTGATAATTCAAGGCACCACCCATTTCTGGTTCCAGACTCAAAGATTCAGATCATCACCATCTCCTGGTTCTACACTATCTACACTCAACCCTACAGCTATGATGAGGGAGGGAAAACTGAAACCTCAGATCTGGGTCTACAGGCCAGCTTTAAGAGTTCAAGCAGAATGTTTAGAGGCTTCTTAACCTAATAAAAAGTGGTTGTAGAGAGTGATACAGCCTATCAGATAGTGACAGAGGAATAAATGACACAACGTTGCATACCCAGCTAATACGGTTCACTTATCTCCCTCACTGTTCCTCTCCTGCTTGTTCAACCACATTGTAGCTACAGTTAAATTAGGGCAAAAAAATATGTACACATTCCAGCCCATAAACAGAAGTTTCAGGACCAGCTCCATTCCCTCCTTCCAGGCCACCTTTCCAAACCTGTTTTCTCAAAGGAGAATACTTTTCTCCTTGTACTACATGCTGACTCGCTTCCACGACACTCAGTCATTCTTCCCTTAATGCACTTCGCAGTTTGTGTGTTTCACACACAGAATATGTATGACTACTCTCACATTACATGATCTTCCCCTGAGGCAACACAAGCCACAGCCTCTCGTCCACCAAATGACAGCTAGTCAGATGGAAGGGCAGCGACTCAACGTTGGCTTCAGGGTTCTGTTCTTCGGAATAAACACTGGTACATTCTTGAATGATTTCTCCCGGGAGATGCCTCACATGGATCTGCCTGACAATCAGCAGTCTTTAAAAGGAGAAAAAAGCCCCACGAAATACAATCTACTCCATAGTGACGGGAAGAAACCAAGAGGCGAAAAGTATTTTGTTATAAACCCTTGCAGGCTACCTGTCATTTCAAGAGGATTCGCAATCGGTACTATAACCTGTACTGCTACACATTGTGCCTAAATTATGCCACCATATCAAGCAAACAAACCTCTTTTCCCTGGCGTCACTGCAAGGGGCTGAAGAAGGCGCCTGTGTAAATGCCAGAAAAACACACTACCGTTTTATCAAATGTTCTATTTAATTTCTTATGTGCGTTCTTCCGCGCCCTCGTTTTGAGCTCATTCTACAAACTGCTTGCTAACGTCTCCGGGTCTGAAGCCATCTTTTTCCTACTCTCTGTCGATGTCTAGAAAGTTCCGAAGTTTCCTCTCGGAATCTTTAAGTTGGGAGCATGACAGAGTCAAGCAGCCACTTTACCCAGTCCCACTGTACCAGATTCCCGCCTTCCCAACGCCTAAGGGCCCCACCACCTCCAAACACCCAAGGCCGGACGAGGAAGGCCAATCCGGGAGGGCATCCCGGGGGAGGCGCGCGCGGCTTCGCGGAGACGCAGCCGATGGCGTCCCGGGCCACGGGCCGAGCCCGAGCGCGCTCCCGGCGCCCAGCCCCCGACGGAGAGCACCTGCCGCCGCCGCCCGGGCGCACCTGCCGCTCCCGGCGCCCAGCCCCCGACGGAGAGCACCTGCTGCCGCCGCCCGGGCGCACCTGCCGCTCCCGACACCCAGCACCACCCCCAGCCGGAAACCCGGCGTTGTCTGGGCGCACTTCCGGCGCCCGGCAGTGACGCCATCAGCACCGGGTCGGTCGAGCCCGGGATACGGAGGCCGCCAGATACCAGGCAAGCGACGCCCGAGGTGGAAGGGCCGCGGCAGGGTCAGAGGCGGTCGCCCGCGGAGGTCCGCTCGCCGCCTGCTCCGTCCTCGTCTCCGTCGTCTCTGCCGTCTCCTCCCCTCCCGCCATCCCCGGGTCCCCGCCTGCGCCTCCGTTGCTGGAGGTCCCTTTCCTCGACACAGCCTTCCTTCCCTGTGAGCCTGGCGTGGGGTTGGTCCATCCCGTCCCCCAGGCGCTGTCAGGGCTGCTGGGCCCACGGCGGCTTCATCCCTCCTCCTCCTTCCCGCAGCCTAATCAAGTGGCTCTAAACCTTAGCCTCTGGTCCGTGAATTCATGAGAATCTGGGGATACCCCAGATTTATGGGTGTGTTGCTACCTGTTGGTGTATTGGCGAGGAACCTCATAAGCGTCAAAAAATTGTTAACGTGGTGGAATATGAAATGTATGTAATCTGACTGTGTTTACCGACCACGGTCATTATGTTTGGCTCCAGAATAAAGTGTTCCTCCCTTTGAAGTGAGGATGTTACAGGTGTTGTGGGGCTCCTTGCCAATGAGCCAATAAACAGGGTTCCCTGGATTCTTGTTTGGGGAATTTAAAGAATTAAGTCCATAGGCCAGAGGATAGACTTTACTAGATGAACAGAATGAAAGTGGGGAAAATACAGAGGGCTCCTGCCATGTGGGAAGCAGGAGGTGATGCGGGACTGGGGGCTCAGGAGGGGTCCCTCAAGTTTATGGATATCCATTTTGGGTCCTAGCCCGTTTTTAACAAAGAATGACTAAAAATGGACTCAAGAAGGATAAATTATGAGTTATTTAGGGAGATATCACAAAGTGTGGAATATAAAATAAAATGGGATCTGGGAAGAACGCTAGAGCAGAGTCACGGCACATGGAAAGTAGCTTATTTAGCAGTTTCAGTCAGGGACTGAGGCTCAGAGGGAACCAGAAGTTGCCAGTCCACATGCTGTTCACATACCCAAACTCCTGGCAGGCCTGGAATTCGAGTCTGACCAAGACTGATTACAACACACGCTGTGAACCTGCTATGACTCCAGCCAAATCAAGTGTGGTCCTACTCTGGTATCCAGCCTCCAGATTTATAGCCAACCCAGTCTTTTCTCTGCCTACCTGAATCACCACTATAAAGGTGGGGGCCATTCCCATTTCTTTCTCTTG
Source organism: Zapus hudsonius (assembly GCA_004024765.1). Classification (NCBI taxonomy): domain Eukaryota; kingdom Metazoa; phylum Chordata; class Mammalia; order Rodentia; family Dipodidae; genus Zapus; species Zapus hudsonius. The sequence goes on along the minus strand of PVHP010016394.1, from coordinate 247 downwards.
GCTCTTCTGACTTCTTCCTGACACTTGTTCTCTTAGGAGACCCTTGTGTGATCAGGTCCCTTGCTTGGTGGGGATACTGTGATAGTTTTGAGTAAATGTCCCCCAATAGAATTTATTATAATTGTGAATTGTCTTCAGCCTTCTGGCTGGAGGAAGCATCACTTTGGCCTGGCCTCCTGGGGTCTTGCCCTGAGGTATTTCTAAATTGGATACAAGATTCTAGGGATACATATGCAAAACAGCATCC